>VONZ01001466.1:0-140636 GCA_012976165.1 Labeo catla | reverse complement strand
TTTTTTTTTTTTTATTTTGCATTTTACTAGATTTCTTATTTGAAAATTGTCGAACGCCGTTATTTGCGGCATTTTAAATGACAGAAAGTGACGTCAGTTGCAGCACTCATTATTCCCTAACAGCGTAACGTAAATTTATTTGTTTTATTTTGCATTTTACTAGATTCCTTATTTGAAAATTATCAAATGGCATTATTTGCAGCATTTTAAATGACAGAAAGTTACGTCAGTTGCGGCACTCATTATCCCCTAAACCAGACCTGAGCAAACTCGGTCCTTGAGGGCCGGTGTCCCTGCAGAGTTTAGCGCCAACCCTGATAAAACTCACCAGTTTGTAACTTTCTAGTAAACCTGAAGACACTGATTAGCTTGTTCAGGTGTGTTTAATCAAGGTTGAAGCTAAACTCTGCAAGGACACCGGCCCTCCAGGACTGAGTCTGCCCAGGCCTGCTCTAAACGGCATAACTTAAATATATTTATTTTTTTCTTTTGCAATTTACTAGGTTGTTTTTAATTGTCAAATGACGTTATTTACAGCATTTTAAATGACAGAAAGCGATGTTAGCTGTGGCACTCATTATCCCCTAAACAGCGCAACTTAAATTTATTTGTTTTATTTTGCATTTTACTAGACTCCTTATTTGAAAGTTATCAAACTGCGTTATTTGTGGCATTTTACAATGACAGAAAGCGACGTCAGTTGCGGCACTCATTATCGAAAATTCATTTAAGTTACGCCGTTTAGGGGATAATGAGTGCCGCAACTGACAGCGCTCTCTGTCGTACAACACCGTTTAGGGCAGAACTGGGCAAGCTCTATCCTGGAGGGCCGGTGTCTCTGCAGAGTTTAGCTCCAACCCTGATAAAACTCACCTGAACAAGCTAATCAGTGTCTTCAGGTTTACTAGAAAGCTACAAACTGGTGAGTTTTATCAGGGTTGGAGTTAAACTCTGCAGGGACACTGGCCCTCCAGGATAGAGCTTGCCCAATTCTGCCCTAAACGATGTTGTACGACAGAGAGCTCTGTCAGTTGCGACACTCATTATCCACTAAAAGGCACAACTTAAATAAATGTTTTTATTTTGCATTTTACCAGATTCTTTATTTGAAAATTATCAAACAGCATTATTTGCATTTTAAAATGACAGAAATGACGCCATTGCGGCACTCATTATCGGTACCCGCGTAAAGTTACCGCTTAGGGATAATGAGTGCAGCAACTGACAGCTCTTCATACAACAATCGCTTTTAGGTAGAGCTGGCGTTTTATCCTGGAGGGTTGGTGTTCTGTGAGTTTAGGTCCAACCCCTGATCAAACTCATCTGAACAAGCTAATCAGTGTCTTCAGGTTTACTAGAAAGCTACAAACTGGTGAGTTTTATCAGGGTTGGAGTTAAACTCTGCAGAGACACCAGCCCTCCAGGATAGAGCTTGCCCAGTCCTGCCCTAGACAGTGTTGTACGACAGAGAGCGCTGTCAGTTGCGGCACTCATTATCACCTAAACAGCGCAACTTAAATGTTTTTATTTTGCATTTTACTAGTTTTTATTTAAAAATTGTCAAACTATGTTATTTACGGCATTTTAAACGTCACAAAGCGACATCAGTTGCGGCACTCATTATCCCCTAAACCAGACCTGGACAAACTCGGTCCTGGAGGAAAGCAAATTCATTTAAGTTATGCCGTTTAGAGGATAATGAGTGCCGCAACTGACCGCGCTCTCTGTCGTACAACACCGTTTAGGGCAGAACTGGGCAAGCTCTATCCTGGAGGGTCGGTGTCTCTGCAGAGTTTAGCTCCAACCCTGATAAAACTCACCTGAACAAGCTAATCAGTGTCTTCAGGTTTACTAGAAAGCTACAAACTGGTGAGTTTTATCAGGGTTGGAGTTAAACTCTGCAGAGACACCGGCCCTCCAGGACCAAGTCTGCCCAGTTTTGCCCTAAACGGTGTTATATGACAGAAAGCGCAGTCAGTTGCGGCACTCATTATCCTCTGAATAGGCAACTTAAATTAATTTTTTTTATTTTGCATTTTTATTAGTTTCTTTATTTGAAAATTGTCAAGCGGCGTTATTTACGGCATTTTAAACCACAGAAAGCGCCGTCAGTTGCGGTACTCATTATCCCCTAAACATGTAACTTACATTTATTTTTTTATTTTGCATTTAACTAGTTTCTTTATTTGAAAATTGTCAAACGCATTTTAAACGATAGAAAGTGCCGACAGTAGCGGCGCTCATTATCCCATAAACGGTGTTATTCAAATTTTTTTTTATTTTGCATCATGCTAGTTTTTTTTATTTGAAAACTGTCAAACAGCATTATTTACGGTGTTTCAAAGCTAATTTAGGCCTTCAGGTTACGTCGGTATTTGGTCATGCAGCAACTTAATTGAGGTTACCACAACTAACCTTACTACTTTTGTTGCGGTTGTTGTTTAACGTTACATTTTCTCACTCACCACAAGACAGGAGCGACTGACTCTTCCTTCTTCCATCGAATCCGTGAGTTGTGGCCTCTAGTAGACACAATCGCACATGGTTTTGTGTACTCATGGTAGTAGCCGCATCGCTTCATCGCTCGTTTGCAGCGTTGATTCGGGCGTATTTCTTCTCTTCTCTATAATCATCGTGTAGCGTGCGGTGGAGAGGAGATTCTCCCAGTCGATACCACTTTTCGTCCCATTGACTTTCGTTCAGAAAAGCAAACGTGTGCAAAAGTTTGGCGTTTTGCTGCATTGCACATTTAAAGCTTCATGACCTGTGACCTGCCAATTCGTATCACGTGAAACCGTGTGACCAATAGCAGATCGATACGTCACCGCGTGAGCTTGTTAGCTGCTACTGGGCATGCGCAAATAAATCTAACGTTATTTTTGTCACACTGTAGATCAATAATACTTTTTATTATTATTATTATTATTATTATTATAGTAAGGGCTACGTTTATGGTTGGGGTAGGTGTAGACGTTATAAAACACAGTCTAATAGCTAGAACAATTCATTTCATTGTTAGTTTCCGGTCGGAGTTGTACCCCTTGGGAGAAACGAGTCTTTTCGAAGCTTCAGCCTTTGTGAACACTGAACACCTAGGATGGCATATTCGAGATGGTAAGAAAAAAAATAACGTCCAGTTAGTAACTGTAAAAGGTATTTTAGATTAAAGTCATATTTTTTAGCACACAGCATAAATGTGATTTTTAAGAAATATCTGTGTAGATATTAATGTTACTGAGCTTTCTGCTGCTGTGCCAGATGTGAATACTGATGTAACTGTCCTGTTGTTGATGGCCCACTTTAAAAGAAGCAGAGGATTTGCTGTTCCTTTTAGCCAGTGTAAGTTTTTTTTAATTTGTGTAATTGACAACTGATAAGTTCTAAGACTGACACTTAGAAAAACTGTGTGTGTGTGTGTGTGTTTGTGTGTAGGTCACAACAACTGCAGCAGATGCAAAGACCAGGCTTTCACTACTCTGATCATGCTTGGTAAGATCTTTTAGTACATGATTTAGCGATGTTAAAGGGACACACTTTATTCATGGCTCTATATCTAACTTTCTACCTAGCATCTTCTCAAATACATTTTCAATAACAAGGTTAAGTAAATGATGATAGAATTGTCATTTTTGGGTGAACAATCCTTTTGAACTAATGAGAAAGGCCCCAGCATCTACATCTACTTTTACTGACCCCATAATCAAATGTGAAAAGTCCCTGCAGGGTTTAGCTCCAACCCTGATATCAGGGTTATACGGCAGAAAGCGCAGTCTGTGTAGAACCTCAGTATGCTGAAATATTAAGTAAGCATTAAAGGGAAAAAGAAAAATGAAGCCATGTACATCTGGGATTGCATGAGAGTAAGTTATAAGAGAATTTGCATTTTTGAGTAAACAATCCCTTAAAGGAATAATCCACCCAAAAATGGAAATTGTCATAATTTACTCACCCTCATGTCGTTCCAAACCTGTATGCACTTCTTTCTTGTTTAACACAAAAAGATATTTAGAAGAATGCTGGTGACCCAACAGTTTCAGTTCCCATTGACTTTCATTGTGTTTTTTGTCCATATATGGAAGTCAACAGGCCCTGAAACACCAACACTGGTCACCAACATTTTTCAAAATATCTTTTATGTTCCACAGTAGACAAAAGAGTATACAGGTTTGAAACAACATGAGGGTGAGTACAGAATGACAAGAATTTTCATTTTTCGGTGGACTATCCCTTTTTTTAAGGAATTGTTCACTAGTGATGTGAGATTTAAACCAAGCATTGGAGCTTGTGTTGAGAATATATGGGCGCGCCAGATGAAGCCTCGATTCAAGGCTTGTGCTTTAGAAATCACATGACAAATGACATACGAAGCCTTATTTCTTTCTGTTCGAACTCTCAGATCTTACAAGTACATTTACATTTAAACCTATTTAATTACGTTTTTATATACCCAATCATACAATATGAATACAAATTATTTCATCATGTGCGCGTAACATGAATCAGTCTATGGAATGTGTGGTGATGCTGCTTATGACGGAGCTTCTTTCATAGGCTTTTGGCTGCTTTATTTTTTACTAACCAACAGATAGAGCTGTTTTTACAACACACTCAAAGCTTTGAATCTTGTCCCGAAACAGGCAGAGGAAAGTCTTAGTCCTTCAGTAGGCTTAATTTGCCCATCAATACTGCTCACTCAAAAATGCTAAATTCTCTCATCACTTACTCACCCTCATGCCATCCCGGATGTACATGACTTTCATTCTTCTGTGGAACATGAACAGAGAATTTTAGAAAAATAATCCATCTATGTGAGTCCATAAAATGCAAGTGGAAACATTTCTCACACAAAGCTGTCATGTTGCTTCAGATTACTTTTTTTTTTTTTTCCTAAAAATCTCTAATTGTGTTTCACAGAAGAGTATATTTGGGATGACATGAGGGTGAGTAAATACTGAGAGAATTACAATTTTTGGGTGTTGTCTTCTTGGCATGCAGTAACGATAACTGACAATTTGAGTTAAATAAAATTAACTGGTGTACTATTCTGTTTATTCTTCTAATGAATTCAGAACAGTATTTTTGTCTGTCCACTGAAAGTACACACAACCAAAATATTCCAGTTCAAAAAGTGCGTAAATAAATGGAATTAATCTGTATGATTAAACCATGGGCTTTTATTCACATACAAACATTTATCATCCAAATATGTAGAGTGCGTCAAATGTGGTAAACAGAATCTCAAACATGCTTGAGAACTGATTAGGTGTCTTAAGCCACTCGAATCATATGGATTATTTTTACAATGTCTTTATTAACTTTTTGAAGCTAAAAGACTTTGGTTGCCTGGATAGACAAAAATGAAGAGAGAATATCAGTTTTCACGTGTTCCGAAAACAAACTAGATTTTTATGGGTTTGTAACAACATAGTAAATGATGACAAAATTTTCATTTTGGCTGAACTAATGCTCTAAAATGTTTTTACAAAAGTGAATGAAATATGAATCTAATGAATTCTTTTTTTTGTGAAAAAAAAATAAATAAATAAATAAATAAAAAAAAAAATGAATAAATAAATAAATCCTGACACATCTCAAGTGCTCTGCAAAATTCCAGATCAGCAAAAGAAGTGAGAAGATGGTGCAAAGGAGAAACTCTGGCCTGAACCCTCATGTGTTTAAGGAGTTTGTGGATTTCATCTGGCAAAACTATTAATCCACTACGGGCAAAAGCATTTTACTCAGGAGAGTTTTTGTGAATTTGTATGTTTTTAAGATTGTTCTTATGATTGAATTTATTCCTAATTTTTTTTAAACTGCTGTAATATACAAATATTTATGTATACATTCTTGAAAAATGCTTCTTGTGTGTAACAAAAGTTTGAGTTTTATTTGAAGCTTCACTGTCATTGCTGTTCACTGTTATCATAGTATGTTGTGCTTAGGATAAATGTTAAGAATTTTTCTAGCTATAATAGTTAAAATGGTATGTGCTGTAATATATAATAGTTTGTAATATTGTTTTGTTTGAGTCTTAAATGAATCTGTGAAAATTGTAATGTTATTGCAATTTGAACAATTAAAAACATTAAGTTACACAGTCATTGCTTTTTTTTTTCTTGTATTGCAATATATAACTGGAGAAAACACCATAAAATTTCTTTTACAAGTAAAATACAGTAAAAACCGTACAAGTGCAGTATAATACTGTAAATACATTTACAGCAAGTTAAATGGTACTGTAAATATAAATACAGTATTGTTACTGTAAGTAAATTTACAGTAAGTTACTGGCGAACTGCTGCCAGTAGTTACCGCAATTTCTACAGGAAATTTTTTACAGTGCACTTACTGGAAAAGTGCTTAAGCTGCCGTCTTTTGCAATGTTGTCACATTAGTGGCAGAGGTAATATACATAAAAAAAAAAAGCACCAGACTACAAAAAATTACATGTACTTAATCAATTTTTGGGGGGGATGACCCACCCACATTTATTTTGCTTCCGACGCCCCTGGTTTGGTTTATGTTATAAACCAAAGGCAACTGATCAGTTGTCCTACCAGTGAGTAGACCAACATAACCAGTTCGGCAGACTATCAGTTATGGGGCTGATTAGGTGATAGTTGTTCATAAGTCCCTTATGTGTCCTGAACAGTTAAACTGTCAGAACAAACAAGGGAATCTTTCAGGTCCCACAAATTCTTTGGTTTTTCAGCATTTTTGTGTATCTGATTTTGAGATCCATCTTTTCACATTGAGGACAACTGAGGGACTCATGCAACTATTAAGGTTCAAAGAGAAGGTTCAAACACTCACTGATGCTTCAGAAAGAAAATATGATGCTATAAAAGCCTGGGAGTGAAAACCTTTTGAATTTGAAGATCAGGATGAATTTAACTCATTTTGTCCTCTGGGAATCATGTATTTATCTTCTGTAGCTTCTGAAGGGCAGTAGTCTATCAGTTGTCCTCAGTGTGAAAATCATACAGTCATTGTTGGAAAGGGTTCAAATACGCAAAAATGCTGAAAAACCAAATAATTTGTGAGACCTAAAGGATTTTTCTGAAGAACAGCGGGCAGTTTAAGTAAACATTTTATGTGAAATATCTTATTCAGGTCAATAGCATGCATTTGGTATGATCCCTCTTGTTTTGGTAAAATAATTAATATTTTGCAGATTCTGCAAGGTTTATGTAAACTTTTGACTTCAACTGTATGGTTATTAACCAAAGGCAATTGATCAGTTGTCCTACCAGTGAGTAGGACCAACATAAGCTGGATATGATTGAACCAGTAGCAAACATTTTAGTACACAGATCAAATATTAAAGTGCATCACTTTTAATAGAAAAAAATGCTCAAAAGACATGCTTGTCGATTTTGTAGTGCAGAAAACGGATGTATATGGCTAATAATATCGCCCATAGGCTTACTTTCGCGTTAAAGAATAAGGTGGATATGCCTATATGCAATATTGCAACTGCTGACCGTCATGAAATAAATTCGTTTTGGCTGACCCTACCACTCCACACGGGGGCGCGAAATACTAAAATGACGAGTTTAGTGTTAATCAGCTCCTTGACATCTTCAAGCCTCTTTTTGAGTGTGCTTGTGAGAGGGTTAGTTACAAACCTTTAAAAAGACGAGAAGTCATCTCAACTCCAGTATTTACATACACTGAATACGTAAGTAGTTCTCACTCAAACTCTTCTTGGGGACCCTCATTTACTACGCTTGCACAGCTGTCGTGTGTAACCAGAGAGCCTGTAGCAGGTAGGTGTCGTTAAGGTGGAGGAGAAAGAGGAGGGCAGACTTTCGATTGTTTTACAGGATGACTGCCTCCCATTTTCAGCATTTAAACGATGGAGCTGGAAGCGAGAAGAACCTGTTGCGACAATTTATGACGGGACAGCAGACTGAAACCTAGCTTGACAGGAGGACCGTGGAAAGGACAGTTTTTCGGCTTTATCAAAATGCCTTTTTATGGACTATTCGCTCATTTTTATATTTCCATAACACGTGCAAAATTAATTACAGCGGACCTGATTACCTTCTCATGACAAATCCAGTGGGTAACCTAACAGACTGCTCTCTGAGGAGCGCTGGCGTAATGGAATTTTTCTGTCGGAAGAAAAAGAATGTCAGGACTGCGGTCAGCTTGACTTTGGTTTTTGCCACTTTACTGATGCTTCAGAAGTTAATAACAGTGGACACGAATGTTAAAGGTATCAAAGTCGACGTGAAACGCAAATGGTGTGGCCCCACATGTAAAAGCATAAAGGCTGTTGAAAATTCATCCAACGTTAATGCCTTGGCGCCGGTGGGAAAACCTTTGCCAAGAAAATGGGACGTGAATAAAATTAAGTGTCATGAAAATTCGACGATAAAGAGCCAAGCCTGGTTCCGTCACCTGGGCCCGAGGTTCCACGAATTTGTTCTGCACAGACATTGCAGATACTATCCAATGTTGCTAAATCACCCGGAGAAGTGTAGCGGCGACGTGGATGTTCTGGTCGTGGTCAAATCGGTTATCGAAGAACATGACCGGCGAGAAGCCGTGAGGCAGACCTGGGGAAAGGAGCAAGAAATCCAGGGCTTGAAAATCAAAACACTATTTTTATTAGGCACTGCAGCCACGGGCAAAGACGCGCGAAATTTACAAGCCCTCGTCCAATATGAAGACCGAACCTACGGGGACATCTTACAGTGGGACTTTATGGACACCTTCTACAACCTCACCTTAAAAGAGGTAAACTTTCTGAGATGGTTCAACATCTACTGCAGTGGAGTTCCCTTCGTCTTCAAAGGGGACGATGACGTTTTTGTCCACACCAAGAATCTGGTGGAACTAATTGGCTTTCGGGTGGAGGAGAACAGGGTGGAAAACCTCATTGTAGGAGACACTATTTTAGAAGCCAAACCGATCAGAAACCGCCAGAGTAAATATTTTATCCCCAAAGAGTTGTATGATAAACGCTATCCACCTTATTTGGGTGGGGGAGGATTTCTCATGTCTTCTCAGGTGGCCCACAAGCTCTTTGTGGTTTCTGAGAGCGTAGAGCTTTACCCCATTGATGATGTGTTTTTGGGCATGTGCCTGCAGAAGCTGAAGATCGTCCCAGAGCTGCATCTGGGCTTCCGGACATTTGGGATCATTAAGCGTAAAGTGACTCCTCTGAACCGGGAGCCCTGCTTCTTTCGCAACCTCATCGTGGTGCACAAACTCGTTCCGCAGGAGCTGCTGCAAATGTGGACGCTTGTTCAAAACGAGGACTTGAGCTGCGCCAGGCAAGTCGTAATATGAAAAGACGAGAATTTATAAAGACAGAGATAAGATTTTTTTTTTTTTTTTTTTCAAATGAAGCGTTTTTGTAACGGTCATATTTTCTTTTTGTAATTTCTTTTGTAAGGATGACAACTTGTGTTATCAACTGTCTGATGTAATAAATTACATTTCTTATCAACTGAGGAAACAAACACAAACCGAATTTACCCGTTTTTTTCTATTAGCTATAAACGCCTATAGACCGGGACAAGCTGTCACAATGTTTACTCCAGTAAAAATATTATTTTTTTGCCCCAAGTATATTATAAACACATACCTTAAAGCTAAAGGCTAAAAACGTGAAACCCACGTAACAAAATGCTGAAAAAAAAACTATAAATACATGGAAAAGATGCATATTAAAGACAAGTGGACTTCTGTGACAACATGCCCCAATAGCGGAACATTTTATGACACTACAAGCACGAAACCGTTCATGAAGTACCAATACGCTCATGTGAAATGTAACATACAAATATGTAACACCTGTTTTGGCCAACAAATAAGGTAATTATAATAATAAATTGCTTATATATATTTATAACATTTAAAATCCATGTAACTTGGAAAATGTTTGAATAAGATGTACCATCATTATATATTTGATTCTTGTCTTATGTATGCTAGTGTGGTTTTATTGTGTTTGTTAAACATGACATTGGAATTTTTGAATTTTAGAGAATTCACACAAATGCTTAGAATTTAAGGAGGGGTTTAAGCAGGTGTTTGAAACCAACATACATTAACACACACTTGTGTAATTTGACTTTTTTTGGGGGAAAAACATAAGAAGAAATTTAATAAGAAGAAATATAAATATAAAATGATTTATATGCCAAATATGATGCACCAAACACTATAAGAAATTCACTAGAAGACATTTTGAATAACGTCCTAATGAATGGAGACTGCAGCTTTTAGCAAAATAAACGTTTCATGTGCTATATGCTATATATTCCACATATTCTACAGTCATTCTGCACCATAAAGTAGCTTTTTGTGAGGGACAGTCTGAAAATTAAGTCATCATTTACTCCTATGGTGCTTTTGCCATAAATCGTTAGTCCCCATTCAACATAATTTCATGTAATTTAATTCAAACATTCTCTGTGGCGTTTCATGGAAAAAACCAAGTCTCAGATGTTTGAAATGACATGAAGGTGAGTAAATTACATTGATTTGCATAATTTCCATTTGTGGGTGAATAACATTGCATGACATATACTCAACACCATCAACCTTACATTTGTCATGCGAGTTGTTTTGGTTTGGTGTTAGTGTCACAAAGCTAAATATATGAATTATTTCAACAGATCAAAAAACCAAGCTTGTGACAATTTTATTCAAATACATTTATTAAAACAGCTTCTAACAAATAAAGCTACAAAGTATATTTTAGCTTTCATTGATATCAATGCACATAGAGCTGTGGGGCATATAATTAATGTGTGGTGACAATTCAAATTACAATCAGTAAAATCTTCAAACTTTTGTTTTGCAATTATCTCACTGCAAGTGCAAACACTTACTTAGTCTGTACAGACAACATTAAAGCTGTGAACTGTACACCTGTGAAAAATGGAAAGTGGCCAGACTAAGACTGCATATATAAGGGTCATTCCACGAAACTGGTGCCTTTTGCGTTCCTAAGAAATAATCGAACATATATTTAATATAACAACAAATAAATGTGTAATTTAAAGTCAATACTATGCATGCTTTCATCAATATTACATAAAAAAAATTAATTCAATATTATTTTAAAACATTTAAATATTTATGCTGTTAAGGGTAAGATTTTTGGCCTGTTCCTCACTATTTTTCTTTTTCAGCAGGACTTTTAATTTGCAAAATGAAGGCAAAATGATATAAAAATCACATTTGCACATTGTTCCAAATAGTCTCATTGTAAAGCAAAAAAGTTTTTGGCATAAGTATGTATTTTTATTTTTTTTTGTAAAGTATAAATCAGCCCTGTTACCCTCATCAAAAAAAACATTGTAAAATAATGTACATTCAAGTGACATAATTTCTAGAAGGTTACATCATCTCTCAACCAGGATTCCAACACTTAAAACAAAAGCATGTTTCTCTCACTCCTCTATAATGTTTGATTTTTGATGATTTATGAGGCTTGACTGAGGCCATCATGCAATGTCAATCCTGTTACCATTTTTAAAATGTAAATTTAAATATTTATTTATTACATTTAATATAATCAATATAAAGTAAAATCCTTTCAAAGTGTACAATATGAGCTTTTGTTTACTTGAGTATTAGCTAGCAATTAGCAAATCAGTTTGAAATCGTCAAACCTGTTACCTTTTAGAGTAACAGGTTTTGACGTGAGTAACAGGTATGACATTGTTAAGCTTTGACCCTGTTTTCAAAGACTGTCTGTGTAAAATTCAAACATTTTAAAGGTCACCCTCTGTATATTATTGAGCTTATCTCTATTACATACAGTGGCATGTGAGTTCTAACTACAGTATAACGCTTGTGTCGGTAACAGGGTTGACAAAAATACCAAAACATGAGGTAGAAAAATAGTCCTAAAATAATAAATCACATAGCATGAGATGGCACAATACAATTTCTTGCCATTTTAAAGTGTCTTCATTTCATGGATGTTTAAAAATATTGATTTAACTTATTTTAAAAAGTGGAAAAGGCACCGATTTCGTGGAATGACCCATAAAGTATTTTTTAAGTGGCCAGAAAATTCATTTAGGGTTTCAGATCACAATGATAGACAAAACCTTTGCTGTGCTTCTTAATTTTGGTACTAAAACAAAAATAAACCCAAATGAAAGCAAACACAAAAAAGCTCTACTCCACAAAAACACTCTAACAATATCATATAAATTATTTTACTTTTGTCTGATAAACTAATACTATTGGGTATGCATCTGTCATCTGTGCAAAACATTGAGTGTTTCACTTTTTTTTTTATAGCACTCTCTCCACTCTGAAAAAAAAAAGATTAGGTTGACTTAAATAATTTTTAAATAATGACTAAAAATAAGTGACATTTAAATATTGGACATCTTTGTAATGCCACACGAGTGAATCATGTCAGCAGGGGATGATTAATGTCAGTCATATAATGCGTGTCTCAGCAGTGAGTTGTAGGAGCTACAGACAATACATTATGTCATCTGTGACACCAGAAGACATTCTTAAAAAGAAACACCTCTGTGCTGGGATCACTGCAAGTGTTTTAAACCGGTTTGTTTGAATCCAGTATAACATACTGTTAAAGCCTACTAGTACCTTTAAAAACTCCCTCTCTGAAGTTCCTTGACTATAGGAAAACTGACTGCATACCTGTGCTCAAACTTCACTGTATGCAAATACTTTAAAAAGTGACATTATGGCTTATTTTCAGGCACAGGATCACTCGGGACTGCCTTGTTTCATATCTTCGGCCTCTGATTTTATAAGCACGACTGGACTAAAGCATTACCTTTCAAACACAATCAATAGAACAGCTGTGATTTAACACATCTAAAACAAAAATTAGACTAAAACGCACTACAAACAAGACCAAGAGTTTCTCTAATACTGAAGCAAATGCAAAGACCAAACATATGAAATAATAGTCTAACAGCATTGCCTTATGGCTCTTTATTCTCCAAGCAGTGGCCTTATGTCTTGGCAACATAAGAATCCAAGAATTCTCTGAGAAGCACCAAGGCAGTTCTGTGACTTGAATTAGCCTTTGACTTCTTCAAGAAAAACAACATTTTTTTGGTTTGCTAACTAAATGTTGCAAGGCAAGTGCTGCAGGAAACTGAACTGAATTATCTGAATTACATACAATGATACAAATCTGTCTTTCACTTTTGGCTATGGTGCCAATGAACCATTAAATATCAAAGTGCTACAATCACAAAATATTCATATACACCACACACACACACACAAACAAGTATAAAACAACATACAAGAATAAAGTTCTGAAATAGATTACAAAAAAATCCAGGTGATCCACCTGAAAAAGTAAACAGAGCTAAATATAGTGTGTATCTGCTCAAGTATTTTTGTTCACAAGCCATCGACACATTTGAGATATTTTACATTCATTTATGGGAGCATTTTATATCAGAATAATGATGCTGTGTCTTATCTAAATCAGTAAAGCAACAAGAGTGCAATAATGCAATATTTGAAACCTGATATAAAGTATATTCATGTTTTTTTGCTAAGAATCACTCATATGAGATTATTTCAGCCTTTGTGCTATGCCTGTTGTAGTCGGTGGGTAGAGGCCTTGCCTGAAAGAATTTGGGTGCGTCTGTTGATCCTGGAAGCAGGAGCGGGGATACGACTGCCTCTGCCCAGCCCTCGAGCCTTGGACTCGGATATGAGCGTAGTTGTCTTTGCTATAGCTGTGCTGACTGTCTTTCCTGAAGGCAAAGAAAAAAAACAAACACCTGTTTTAATGAGAATTAATGAGAATCTCATTGTGCAATGCTGTATAGTTTAGTAAAAGTAAACACAGCATTCAAAATAATAATATACTCAACAGTCTATTCAGAGACAGTATGTGTGGGGAGGATAGGGCATTGTGGGACTCTTTGAGGTGGTACTGAGTTTGTGTAGGGTAGATGGGCTCCTGCAGATGTTGTGGATCTATAGGGGCTTTATGGGGCAATGTGGGGCAGCAGGGGCTTGTAGGAGACAGTGTGGGATTGTAAAGGTCTCATTGAGGCTAAAGGAAATGAATGATCACCTTGTGCTTGTGAGAGACTGCTCTGCTGTACCGCTCTCCTCCGTGAGTTCTGTTTACAACCCTCAGCTCCCATGAGGTGAGACTTCCAGCCCTGCACATACAAGACATGCACTGTTACACTGATGTATGAGGAGCATGTGTGTGAAAAACTTTAATAATCACTTAATACTGGAGTTATTCACTTATCATCATAGGTGCTCATGTTAGTAATCCCAACCTATTGAGTTGGTTTCAGTTCTGATTTCATAGCAGTGTTCTCATATTGCTAAACTTTTAGAATATCAGCTCTTACATATAGGAAACTCCTTACATCATATCTAGTGATATTCTGCTAGTTATGTCACTTCATATGTGCTGAGAATAGCCCCTTTCACACAGTAATACTAGTTTGCCATAAAATTACTAAAATGACTAGTGGTAAATACACTAATGCACTGTTGTAATGTTGTAATGCGCTGATCACACAGGTAACGACATTCTGTCTTTCTACCGGTAAAGCACCATTCACACATCAGCTTCAAAATACCTGTAAATTCTGTGACATCATTAACTGGAATTGACCTGAGCACATCACCTATAATTTACTTGTAATGTTACAACTTCTCATACTGGTAAATTGTCAGAACAAATTTACAGTGTAGAGAAAACAGGAAGCGAAGTGATAAAGAGAGAGGGGGCGTGGGATCAGGAAAGGTCCCTGAGCCGGGATTCAAACTCGGGATGCCCGTAGCGCAACGGCACTTTATGTCAGCACGTTGCCCACAAGTACAATGGCGCCGGCTACCTCTAGTTTTGAAAAGGTCCTGTTCACACATTCTCAACAGGATACGTTTTGTTTCTATAAATTAAACCTAGATGAGTTTGAGAACAAACTTTGAAGTTGGCTTGAGAAAGCCTAGCCTGAATGTTTGAAGCAGCTGTAAAAGCTTTAAGTTTAACAGTTTAGATAGAGAGATGCTGCTAACATGTTGCTAGCATGTTGTTAGCATGTTTTAAATGCGATTTGCATGTTGCTAGCATGTTAGCATGTTTTTACATGTTAACATGTTGCTAACATGTTTTAGCATGTTTGTAACATAATTAACATATTGCTAGCATGTTTCTAACATGATTAACATGTTGCTAGCATGTTTTCAGGATGAATAGCATGTTGCTAACATGTTAACGTTTTTAATGCAATCAACATGTTGCTAGCATGTTTCTAGCATGATTAACATGTTGCTAGCATGTTTCTAGCATGATTAGCATGTTGCTAACATGTTTCTGATTTGTTACCAGCATTGTTAGCATGTTGCTAACATGTTTCTAGCATGATAACATGTTGCTAACATTTTGTTAACATGTTTTAAATGCAATCTGCATGTTGCTAGCATGTTTCTAGCACAATTAGCATGTTTTTAGCATGATAACATGTTGCTAACATGATTAGCATGTTTCCAACATGATTAACATGTTTCTAGCATGTTTTCACGAACGGCATGTTGTTAGCATGTTGCTAACATGGTAACATGTTTTTAATGCATTTAACATGTTTGCATGTTTCTAGCATGATTAACATGTTGCTAACATGTTTCTGATTAGCATGTTGCTAACATGCTAAGCATGTTTTCAGCATGAATAGCATGTTGTTAGCATGTTGCTAACATGTTAAGCATGTTTTCAGCATGAATAGTTGCTAGCATGAAAATCTAATCATGAAAACTATATGTCATTGGAAAGGTCTAAAACTCCTGAATAGATATTTTACCACTGTTTTTTGTTACATGTAGGAACTGAAATAGATTAATTTATGACAAATGTTTTTGTTGCCTTTTTCCCTATCATGTTTTAGAAATGATCATAAACTATATATCAACTGAAAGTTTAAAACCTCAAAATTAATCCTTTAAAACTCATTTTAAAATGCTTTAACATAGAAATAGTACTTCAAAATCATACTAGAAAATGTATTTATTCATGAATTATAACAATTTAAGTGAGTTTATGATTTGAACAATATTTTGTGATACATGACGTGAGATGTCATTCATTTGACACAGAAGTTACGTCAAACACGGAATAAGTAAAACATTGATTGTCAGCTGTAGATAGTACTCCATGTGACTTTCCAGAGCTGAGAGGTAAATGACTCTCAAGTGAACACCTCTCTACTGTCAGTCACAGTCATGAGCTCTTCTGAATGACATGCACAGAGAAATAAAAGACACCAACAGAGTGTAACAAGAACGAGTATGTGTGTGAGAAAATGTTTTACATAATTTGTGACTGTCTTTTGTGATGGCTAAAAATCTTTACAGTTCAACATTTCAATCATTTTATAGTTATTGTTGTGGTAGATTTACATATGTGTACCAAGTGTTTTGTTGGTTGTTATTTTGTTGTTAATGACACTGAGATGATGATGTAGAGTAACACCTTATGGGTGTGTTTGTGTTATCTCACCTCCTCCCCCGAAGCAAAGTTTTCATGGCAGAGAGGACAGTGATTACAATCTTCTCCAGAAGCCGGTGCTGACAAAAAGAACAAAAGAATAAATCCATCACCAGGAAACAAAAACTTTTACCCCAAACAGTAAATGCAAAAAATTCTCCACTTATAGAAATAAACTAGGGCTGTCAAATAATTAATAGCGATTAATCGCATACAAAATAAAAGTCTGAGTTTGCCTAATATATGTGTGTGTGTACTGTGTGTAATTATATATATATATATATATATACACACTACCGTTCAAAAGTTTGGGGTCAGTAAGACTTGTAATAGTCTTTAAAGAAGTCTCTTATGCTCATCAAGGCTGCATTTATTTGATTAAAAATATAGAAAAAAACAGTAATATTGCAAAATGTTTTTACAATGTAAAATAATGTTTTTTATTTTAACATACTTTAAAATAGAATTTATTCCTGTGATGAAAAGCTGAATTTTTATCAGCTGTTACTCCAGTCTTAAGTGTCACATGATCCTTCAGAAATCATTCTAATATGCGGATTTATTATTAGAATGATCAATGTTGGATAATATCAACAGTTGTGCTGCCAAATATTTTTTGGAACCTGTGATTTTTTTTTTCAGGATTCTTTCATGAATAACAAGTTTAAAAAGTACAGTGTTTATTCAAAATATAAATATTTTATAACAATGTAAATTATTTATTATCAACTTTTAATAAACTTTTAAGTATTAACTTAATACATCCTTGGTGAATAAAAGTATTAATTTCTTAAAAAAAAAAAAAAAAAAAGAAACAATAAAAATGTACTGACCCCAAACTTTTGAACGGTAGTGTATATACAAAGACATTCATGTTTATATTTAAGAAATATTTATATGTACTTATATTTTTTAAATAATTTATATTATATATAAATACAAATTTCTCTTAAATATATACATTAATTTGTGTGTATTTACATATACATAATAATTACACACAGTACTCAAACTTTTATTTTGTATGCGATTAATCACGATTAATCGCTTGATGGCCCTAAAATAAACAACACTGCTCGGAAATAAATCTGCAGTTGTGAAAGGTTATTTCTAGTGACACTGTCATGTGAACGTGTCAACTTCATATGGATGAACAGTTCTGATGACAGAGTGGCTTTCTTTCTGATTTTTATGTATAATAAGAGTGTGACACAAATGGACAAAAATTAACACTTGCAAAGCACCAAATGCAAGTAAAGTGAGTAAAAAGGTGCAGTTACTTATTGTGATATTATTTGGAAACTAAAAGTTAATATACATTTTTTACATTTTTAAAATGTTTTTTTTTTTCATATGAAATCCATGTGGTAAACTATTCCTCTCATTAAAGGATTTGTTTAATTCCAGAATAAATATTTCCTGATAATTTACTCACCCCCATGTCATCCAAGATGTTCATGTCTTTCTTTTTTCAGCTGAAAAGAAAATAAGGTTTTTGACGAAAACTCTCGAGTAGAGATCGATTTACCGATATTTTCCCCGATATTTAAGCATTTTACCATAATCAGTTATCGGTTTTGTGATATCGGAGTCACCGATAACGCCGCCATCTTGTGGGTGTTTTGAGAATTGCACACATGCAGCGCGCCTGAGGGGAGACGCAACAACAAAGGCGTGCAAAGATAAAGCATAGCCTACTTTCTTGCTTTGCTGTAATTAGCTTTATTTAATATAACAGCCATTAATGCTCATATTAGATGTGATACATAAATGCCTGATATGTAACTAGTTCATGTAGCTTGGCTCTAAGAAATAGAGATGAACTTACAGTCACGTAAAATAATTCAAGTCCTGTCCCAATAAACATAACTTTGCCTGCATTAAATAATATATAGCCATGAATGAGCACATGTTGGAAACGAAAGCGCTTAATTCAATTCTCTCTCTTTTGTCTATATGCTCAGCATTAGCCTCGTGAAGTCGGAGTCACGTATAGAGACGAACTCACAGTCACGTAAGATAATCCGTCAAGTCCTGCCCCAATAACTTTGCCTTAATTTAATAATATACAGCCATGAACGGGCACTTGTTGGAAATGAAGGCGCTGAATTTAATTCTCTCGCTGTTGTATGTTCATTAGTCTTATGAAGTCATATAGGCTTAAACCGTCATAAGAAATAGCTCGAACTCAGTCACGTAATAATACTTGCATTAAATAAAATCTATAGACATAGGCCGAAAAGAGTTCAAGTACAAAGCAATGTTAGTTTCAATGTTAAACTAAAGCTGCTTACAGGACACGGAGGCGCCAGCGCGATCACTAATCATTTCTTTCAGTGGAAACAATTTAATTATTCCGTCATTTTTGCTCATAAAGGTAGAGTAATACATCATTCGTAACTGTAAAGGGTCTACTTTTATTTGTGTGCACTCACAGTATCAACAAAACGTTGCAAACGGTGCTTTTACAAAACAATCATTATGCGCTTTCTGTTGTCTCAACAGGAGCGCTTCACAAAAACGTAACCCAACTATTACTTAACGAAATAAATCAAATCGAAAACAAAAACTCTTTCATTATGTAATCTGTAATTATGCTTTTCTCTCTAAAGGCGCGTCCAAAGAGAAGATGGCGATCGGATCGGCAAATTCAACCTGAAATCACTGACTCAGAAAACACTAGTTTATTTATAAATAATTAAATTTTTTTCTCCTTACTATTTAGCCTATTACGTGCACTTGAACGCGGATCTCTTCCCGTTGCGCTGAAGGCGCGCTCGCTGCTGCTGCTGCTGATAGAGACACTAAACGCCTTCCGAGCCGGTCTCAAAAGTGAACGCGAAAGTGAAGTCTTGTGTTGTTTCCACAAGCGCGGAATTTTTTCATCACCATAAACTGTGGATGTCAAAAATATAAAAATAAGCAGAAGCCTAAAACAGACCCGAAGCCCGGCCCGCGTCTGAGCCATGACGTGAAAATTGGCCCGAAGCCCGGCCCTAGGGACGTAAAAAAGTCGGGGCTGAAATGCAGGGCTCTACTTTCACTCACCGGCTTGATGCTCTGATAGCCACCGCATGTAACCTTTAACAAAATTCACTTGTTTAAAACACCCTCAATTATATTAACATTTACTATATATTAACATTTACTATAGACCATTGTTTTTCTAATACACTTTTAAATATATACAACTCTATGGAAATTATTTATTATCTTTGCCAGCGATCACAGTTTGAGTATACTTCTTTGTAAATGCATAAACCGCGCTGTCAGCAGGCATTTCAGAATAGAACGACGAAAACAGTATTAGTAATTCTGATATAACATACCAGTTGAGAAATACAATAAAATACGATGTTTTGTTTGTTATATTCCAATATTCCAGAGAATATTAGTCAGTGAATTAACGTTATCATTAATATTAACATTAATTCTTCACTCTTTAGCCTATTAAACAGCTTATAAACTGTAGTTTAAAACTAAGTAGATATGACTCCTGTCCTTTAATAATTTTCTCCATTTGAAAACATTTTACATTCTACATTTATTTTGCTTATTAGTGTTGCAGCTGATGCGTTTTATAAATAAAATGTTTTTATTGTTGTAATATGACACTTTTCAAGATGACTTAAAGGAGGAAAAACCAAAGTTTAATTCACTCAGTCACTGATTTACTTTATAACAGTAAATAAATATCGTTTCTGCATATCGGTTTTCAGGCACATAATTATGCAAATAATCGGTATCGGTAATAAAAAAAATCAATATCGGTCGATCACTACACTCCAGGATTTTTCTCCATATAGTGGACTTCAATGGGAGCCAACAGGTTGAAGTCTAAATAGCAGTTTCAATGCAGCTTCAAAGGGCTCTACCCTACAAAAAGTCTTATATAGTGAAACGAAAAAAACAAAAATATATATTTTTTTTTTACCACATTGAAAATCCTGGTATGTTTTCCGCAAAGAAAGAAAGACATGAACATTTTGGATGACATGGGAGTTAGTAAATTATAAGGATTTTTTTTTTATTTTGGAAGTGAATGAATCCTTCAACCTGTCAAAATGGAAGTAGCAGGAAAGTGCAAAACTGTCTTTGTGCTTTATGACCAGTAGGAAATATGGCTATTACCTCAATTCACCTGCCAAAAGCAAATTTTGTTTCCTAATTCCACATTTGTAACAGCACCAGGTGTCAGTTTCTGAATAAGCATGAAATAAAAACACTGTGCAACCACACAAAGACTCACGATTGCAAGCAGCGCTTTGAGCGTGTTCAGTTAGCTTGTCTCGGGTGAGAGCTTCAGAGCAGAGAGAACACTGGGTGAAATCTGGCCTCCGCTCACACTCAGTCAGCAAGTGCTCTGTAAGGCTTGCAATCTCCACCACCTAATGAACACACATAGTACATTAACACACTCTGCAAAGTAGTTTAACCAATATGAAAATTTCATAGATGACAGCATGTGTGTGGGTGGGTGGGTGTGCACCTGTCTGCACTGAAGGCAGCGCTGCAGCATTGGGCAGTGTTTCCAGTAGTGCAGGTCGAGTCCGTCCTCAGTGAATGACTCATCTCTCTCTCCACAGAAAATACACAGACTAGACAAATAACAGCACCGGCATTAACTGATTTGATCTTTCATTTCATCCTATTAAGATTTTTTTTCCCAGCAGTACAAAGAGAAACTCATTAAATGAGAGCCCATTAGCAGTGCACATTATGCTATCACTTTCCAGATGTCTTGGTGAGATTATATTAGTGTATTTATAACAGCTACATAAGACAAAAGCTTGACCGCAATATGGCACTGAACCAGAAACTTTGCATAAATTGATAATTACAAACTGCTCAGTTGAGAGAACCAATGCAGAAGAGACAAAAGTGCTTACTTGTCTAAGAAGTTAGCTGCAGATGGTTGGCTGCCTTTCGCATCAGCAGGAACAGACTGGTTAACCTTGTTAATACCTGCTGAAACCAAGAGAAACATATTTAACCGTCACAGATCGTACATTTCCTGTTTGAGGTTTGCAATAATGTACCTATTGAATCCCAAATAATAAAAAATAATAATAAAATAATAATAAAAAGGTCATTGTGACTTTTTATTTCACAATTCTGCCTTTTTTTCTGCAATTGTGATACAAACTCGCAGTTCTGACTTTTTTGTCAGAATTGTAAGAGATAAATTCACAATTTTTGACTTTTTTCTCAGAATTGTGTGATATAAACTCGCAATGTGTTATAAACTCAGAATTGCAAGACAAACTTGCATTGAATTGTGAGATATAAACTTGCAATTCTGAGAACATATCAATCTTTTTTTCCCTTCAAATTTGGGCTTTATAGCTTGCAATTGCAAGTTTATATCTCACAATTCTGAGAAAAAAGAATTGCGAGAAAAAAAGTCAGGTTTGCGAAATATAAAGCATTTGTGAGAAAAAAGGTCAGAACTGCATGTTTTTTCTCGCAATTCTGACTTTATTTCTCGCAATTGTGTTTATATCTCGCAATTCTGACTTGGTAACTCACAACTGAGTGTTTTAAAGTGTTTTTAATTGTGAGTTTGCATCTCACAATTCTGACTTTAAAACACACAATTGCAAGTTAAGTCAGAATTTTGAGATATAAACATATAAACTAACATAGTCTTTTTCCCCCTCAAAATTGGACTTTATAACTTGCAATTGTGAATTTATATCTTACAATAAAAGTCAAATTGTGAGTTTTTATCCTACAATTTTAAGTTTATTTCTTGCAATTCTGGCTTTATAACTCGCAACTGAGTTTACATCTCAATTCTGAGAAAAAAGTCAGAATTGTGAGTTTATATCTCAAAATTCTGTCTTTATAACTCGCAACTGCAATTTTATATCATAATTCTGAGAAAAAAGTCAAAATTGCAAGTTTATATCACGCAATTCTGAGAAAAAAGTCAGAATTGTGAGTTTATATCTCACAATTCTGTCTTTATAATTCGCATTTGCAAGTTTATATCTTATTTATTTCAATTCTGAGAAAAAGGTCAGAATTGCGAGTTTGTATCACAGTTCTGAGAAAACAGGCAAAAATGTGAAAAAAGCAATAACCTTTTTTTATTTTTTTGTTTGGTGGCAGAAATAGGCTTCCAAATGTACCAATGTTTTTTTAGTAATTGTTATATGTGACCCTGGACCACAAAACCAGTCATAAGGGTCAACTTTCCTAACTGAGATTTATACAGTATCTGAAAGCTGACCCTGAAATAAGCTTTCCATTGATGTATTGTTTTGCTATGATAGAACAATATTTGGCCGAGATACAACTGTTTGAAAATCTGGAATCTGAGGTTGCAAAAAAAATCTAATTATTGAGAAAATCACCTTGTTGTCCAAATGAAGTTCTTAACAATGCATATTACTAATCAAAAATTATGTTTTTTTATTTTACGTTTATATTTACAGTAGGAATTTTACAAAACATCTTCATGGAACGTGATCTTTACTTAATATCCTATGGATTTTTGGCATAAAAGAAAAATTCATAATATTGACCATACAATGTATTTTTGGCTATTGCTACAAATATAACCCAGCGACTTAGGACTGGTTTTGTGGTCCAGGGTCACATATAATATTATAGTATTTATTCAAATTAATGATGGTCTGATTCTTACTGTTTTTATCATTTGACTAAAGTTACATAAGCAAATACAAAGAAGGGTATACAGACATCCAACTAAAAGACAGATACGAAAATGTGTAAATGTGGCAGGTTCAATTTAAAAAACAAGCCATTAGACATTTTGACTGTAAACACTAAGATATACTTTTTGATTCTTTATAATATTTCAGCTTGATAATTTAACATGATGACAAGTAAAGCCTTAAGACAAAAACATGAAGAACAAAAGTTGGTAGGCTGAAAGACTTGTGCATGATTTGCAGTTCAAGCTTGTGCATGATTTGCAGCTTTTGCTGCAATTATACAGAAGCTGACTGTAACAGGACTCTTCTGAAGCGTGATAGATCCAAATGCGAGCTTTATTAAACAGATCGTAGTCAAGACAGGCAGGGTCAGACACCAGCAAACAGTAATATCCAGGGCAAGGCAAAAGCGGAATCCAATGAACAGGCAGAACAAGCAGTGGCAGACAGTGAAGCACTGGAGGACCTGGGCCATGGAGCAGTGGCAGACAGTGAAGCACTGGAGGACCTGGACCGTGGAGCTGTGGCAGACAGTGGAACCTTGGAGGAGGGGCCAGTGGCCACCTGGACCATAGCTGTGGCAGACAGTGGAACCCTGGAGGACCTAGGCCGTGGTACAGTGGTAGATAGTGAAACCTCAGAGGACCTGGGCCGTGGAACAATGGCAGAGAGTGGGACACTGGAGGGCCTGGGCCGTGGAGCAGTAGAAGACAGTGGAACCTTGGAGGACCTGGGCCGTGGAGCAATGGCAGACAGTGGAACACTGGAGGGCCTGGGCCGTGGAGCAATGGAGGACAGTGTACCACTGGAGCAGAAGTCCACCATGCTTGATTCGGAGGAGCCTGGAGCCATGGTGGAGCAGGGAGAGCAGGCAGCCATGGCGGGGCAGGTAGAGCAGGGAGAGCAGGAAGCCATGGCAGGGCAGGCAGAGTAGGTAGAGCAGGGAGCCATGGTGAGGCAGGCAGAGCAGGCAGAACAGGGAGCCATGGCGAGGCAGGCAGAGCAGGCATAACAGGGAGCCATGGCGGGACAAACAGAGCAGGCAGAGCAGACAGGAGCAAAGATATCCACAGTGGAACTAGTGACATCCATAGCAGAGCGGAGAGTTCATAGACTGTTTCCTTGGCCTCTTTGGCTTCCTTGGCCGTGACATGGCAGGCAGAGAGTTCATGATTGGCCTCCTTGGCCGTGACATGATGAGCAAAGAGTTCATAGGAGGACGCCGCCCCCATAGGAGGTTCTGCAGCCGGAGTCGCCACCTCCGGGGGCATTGGCACAGGCTCGTGGTTAGACGTGGCAGTGAGTTCATGGGTGGACGCCGCCTCCTTTGGAGGATCTACAGCATGAGATGACACCTCTGGAGGCATAGGCGCAAATTATTTGACAGACGAGGCCTCTGGAGCAGACTTGTGGACAAACGAGGCCTCTGGAGCAGACTCTTGGACAGACGAGGCCTCTGGAGCAGACTCTTGGACAGACGAGGCCTCTGGAGCAGACTCGTGGACAGACGAGGCCTCTGGAGCAGAGTGTGTAGCCCACATGCTTAAAATGGCGATAGCCATTACAGGCAGCACAGTAGATAGTGGGATGCCTGCTGGTCTTGAGGGTGTGGACGCTGTTGACATCTGGCTTGGGAGCGTGGGCTCTGCGTGGCTTGGGCGATGAGACGAGACTTGGCGAGGCTTTGAATGGACGGCTGAGACCTGACGAGGCTCCGGGATGTCAGCTGAGACATGACGAGACTGTAGAGGAATAGCTGAGACGTGACGTGGCTTTGGAAGGTCAGAGGGGATCTGATGAGGTTCTGGCAGGACGGCCGTGGCTTGGCGAGGCCCTGTACTAACAGCCATGTCGTGAAGAGGTGCTGTTAGGAGCGCAGCTGTTTCTTGACTTGATTCAGGAAGGTCTGTCGTAACTTGATTTGACTCAGGGAGGTCTGCCGTGACTTGACTCATGAAGGTTAACTGTGGCTTGACTTGACTCAGGAAGATCAGCTGTAGCTTGACTTGGCTCATGAAGGTCAGCTGTGGCTTGACTTGATTTGGCAACAACAGCAATAACTTGACTTGGCTCATGAAGATCTGCTGTAACTTGGCTTGGTTCATCAGCTGTGGCTTGGCTTGCTCAGGGACAACAGCAGCAACTTGACGCTCATGAAGATCTGCTGCTGACTTAACTCAGGGAACAGCGACAAGGGAGAACAGCTGTGACTTGGCTTGACTCGTGGAGAACAGCTGTGACTTGGCTTGACTCGTGGAGAACAGCTGTGACTTGGCTTGACTCATGGGGAACAGCTGTGACTTGGCTTGACTCATGGGGAACAGCTGTGACTTGGCTTGATTCAAGAACTACAGCTGTAACCTGACTCGATTCCGAAGTAACAGCTGTAACTTGATCTGGCTCAGGAAACACAGCTGTCACTTGATTTGGCACTGAACGTGCAACCCTGACTTGACTTGACACCGGAGGATCAGGCATCACTTGATTAGCTTTGGGTGCGGCAGATATGAGCTGAGATTCAAATGAGATGATTTTGGATTGATGAGGCTCAGGCGTGGCAGCCATCTTGTGAACAGGCTTGGGGATGGCGGCCATCTTGTGAACAGGCTTGGGGATGGCGGCCATCTTGTGAGCAGGCTTGGGGATGGCGGCCATCTTGTGGACAGGCTCTGGGGCAGCAGGCATGGCGTGAGCAGGCCCTGGAGCGGCAGGCATGGCGTGAGCAGGCTGTGGCTTGGCAGAAGTGACGTGAACAGGCCCTGGAGTGGCAGACGTGACGTGAGCAGGCCTTGAAGCAGGCCTTTGGCTTGGTGGATGTGACTTGAGCAGGCTTTGGCTTGGCAGGCATGACGTGAACAGACTTTGGCTTGGTGGACGTGACGTGAGCGGGCTTTGGTTGGGTAGGTATGACGTGAACTGGCTTTGGCTTGGCAGGCTTGGCGTGAGAGGGTTCTGACATGATACTAACTATTCCAGACATGACAGAAGAGTTGGGAGATAGCAGGGTTCCTCATTAGCAATCCCCACAGTAAATGGTGAACCAGCCAGCAGCAGTGCAAAGTCAATGTATTGTTCTAGTGTAGCTGAGCATCTATTGTCTGGCATGAGGTTGTACAAATTGTCCTTAAGTCCATTACAGAAAATACCTTTCAGGGCAACATCATTAAAGTCCACCAAATGGCACAAATTACAAAAATCCTCCACATACTCCTCTATAGGATTACCTTGACGCAGGCAGAGGAGGCGTGATGCTGGGTTCATGGTGATCTGTGTTTCTGAAAGCCGCTGGATCTTTGGGAGGCGAAGTATTCTGTAACGGGACTCTTCTGAAGCGCGACAGATCCAAATGCGAGCTTTATTAAACAGATCATAGTCAAGACAGGCAGGGTCAGACACCAGCAAACAGTAATATCCAGGGCAAGGCAAAAGCGGAATCCAATGAACAGGCAGAACGTCAAAATACCAGAGAGCAGTCCAAAGTAGCAAAATAAACAAGGCGATGAAACAAGGCAAAAACTATGGCAAGAAAACTAGACAAAACTATGGCAAAGAAACAAGGCAAAACTATGACAATGAAACAAAACCGTGGCAATAACAAAACAAGGCAAGGCAATGAAACAGGAAAAACGCTTGGTAGAGTCCGCACAGGCAAAACAATACTTCGCGAAGGCCTGTTTGGTGTAGGCCTCCTTAAATGGCCACAAAACAGGAAGTAACCCATGAAGCAGCAGAGGGAGCAGCAACAGTCAGTCCATGGGTGAGGGCTCCCTCTGCTGGCGTGGCATTACACTGACCTTTACTGAGAGAGTTCACACACAAAGACTGAGCAGCACACACATACAGTTTATACACACCTGATTTGGTTGACTTCTCAGCTTTTTTCTCAGGTACTTTGGTATTTTCCTTCCCCTTCTCCTAAAACACATATTCATTCTTTAATGCATTTACGAATTCATCTATTCATACATTTGATGACCAAAAGGGTTTAATGTGCTGACAGAGATTCACTATACAGTCATGCAATCCAGCTAAACAACTTCCAGATACAAAAATGTTAATGCCAAGTTTGAAGAAAACCATTTTATGTGAGAGCAATAAAAACCACCTCTGACCCACTCAACCTACACTGATTTCCTTCAGCACTGCAAGCTGCTCTTGTAAGCTTCTGATTTCCTCTTTTTCCTTCTCACCATCTTCTTTTTCTGCCCCTTTTTTTGGCTTCTGGAGTAAAGAAGTGATAGAGAGACTCTTTAAACTGACATTCTCTGAGCCAACACACAAACATTCCAAGCATTTCAATCATGAAACTTAAGGTTAACAATGGATCCCAGACCGGTTTTACCTGCGTGTTGATGGGGTTTCCATCTAACTGGGCGAGTGAGTCAAAAAGGTTCTTGTAGAGGACGTTTTTACGTGTGCTGGTGTCATCACGTGGCAGATAATTTAAGACTGCTGTTCCGTGAAGACGGTACATAGCCTGGACGACTCTCACAGAGAGTTCCCGCACTGAGGCAGCGCTGTGCTCCAATCCACCTGCAAGAAACTAACAAATACATCACACAAACAGATTTCATTACTAATTCATTCCAATATAATGATTTTAGAATAAATAAGGATGAATTAAATTGATTTAAGGACTTACATTGTTACAAAAGTTTAACATTAATAATAACCGAGCATAAATTTTTTACATTCTGTAAAACATTCATGTTATATTCAAAATATTTGTCTCTCACTTTCTCTCTCATGTTATCCATACACTGATCCCATTCATGTGCCCCCAGGCTTTGGATCTCTCATTTTAATTACAGGAAACCCAATCGCCTCTCTGCTGTGCCCTGAAGCCCATCTCATCTCCCAGGAAACCAGCAGGCAGGAGGCATTTATCAGCCATCCCTGCATGTAACCTACAGCAACCATTTCGTGGGAGATCACCAATGAAAAAGACCAAACTAACAGAAAGACCCAATAAATATTTAAAAGGACATTTGGGAGCTGATTCATTGCTGGTTATTGCAAAAATGCTCTTCAAGTTGTTCCAAACCTGTATGAATTGTCTATAGAAAAGTCCAGGCTGCTTTTACCTATACAATACAATAGCACACTATGACCAGCATCTGTCAAGCTCCAAAAAAGTAAAAAAAAAAAAAAAAACAAAAAAAAAAAAGTCCAGAAGTGGTCCATTCAACTCAACTCAGTCATACAGGTTTTAAACAACCTGAGATAATTCTCATTTGGGGTAACCCCTTTAATATCCATTATTGGGATCCAAACATAGGCGCAATTTACAGGTGTCCCCTCCGCTTTTTGTCAGGGTCGGTATTGTTCCCACCACTTTTTGAAAATCTTGCAGCACGGATGTACTAATGCTGATAACACATTTGTTTCTTTTAAATAAGATGTAATCTGGCGCTGGAATCTGCTGTTTCTGAAATCATGCTGAACGTTCGTTGCGATGTTTTTAGTGATGGAACTTTCTCAATGTGGCTTATACTCAGTGTTCACAGGCAAGGGCTTCAATCTATCACTTAATTATGTTGCGGAGACTATCTATTCATTCCAGTTAAAAAGCAAAACAAAATACACATAAACGTGTCCCTCCTCTTGATATAGGATGATTAATAAGGGGGGTGGGGGGGAATTATGCGATGGTGGATTAGAACCCAAAACCTCTAACACACCTGATGAAAAAAGCTACCACTGGACTGTTTGGGAAAACAAATAATTAATGCGTATTTATGTATTTATTCACTGACATGAATGATTTTGGGGCTAATGTACATGCAAGTACATGTAAAAATAAAACTATCACGTTAAAATGAGTTCTATGGCAATACATTAATCTGGCACTAAACACTAAAAACAAAAATCAAACATTTTATATTCTACAAGTGACTTTAGGCCATACATACAAAATAAAAATGTACAGTATAAAAAGTGGATATTTATTTTCAGATTTATTAAAAATTACATTTAGCTGTAATGTTAAATCTTTAGCTTGTAAAAAAGCATCTGTAGTCTAAAAAGAGCAAACAAGTGATTCGAGAACAATTAAACTTAATATCCATACATTTGATACATTTATTTGATCAAAAATACAGAAAAAAGTATTATGACATATTATTGCAATTTAAAATAACAGTTTTCTATTTTAATATACTTTAAAATATAATTTATTTCTGTGATGCAAAGCTGAATTTTCATCATCTTCGTCTTCAGTGTCACATGATCCTTCAGAAATCATTCTAATATGCTGATTTATTATCAATGTTGGAAACAGTTTATATTTTTTGGAACTTGTGATACTTTTTTTAGGATTCTTTGATGTATAAAAAGTTAAAAAGAACTAAATTTATTCAAAGTACAAATCTTTTCTAACAATATAAGTCTTTACTATCACTTTTTATCAGTTTAACACATCCTTGCTGAACAAAAGTATTAATTACTTTGAAACAAAGAAAGAAAGAAAAAATTTACTGACCCCAAATTTTGAACGCTAGTGTATACTGATACAAAGGATTTCTGTGTTAAATAAACGCTGTTCTTTTTTTATGTTTTATTCATCAAAGAATTCTGAAAAAAAGTATCACAGGTTCCAAAAAAAAAAAAATTAAGCAGCACAACTGCTTCCAACATTAATAATAAATCAGCATATTAGAATGATTTCTGAAGGATCATGTAACACTGAGGACTGGAGTAATGATGCTGAAGATTCAGCTTTGCATCAGAGGAATAAATTCTATTTTACAGTATATTAAAATAAAAAAACACTATTTTAAATTGCAATAATATTTCACATCTTTACTGTTTTTTCTGTATTTTTATTCAAATAAACACAGCCTTGACTTCTTTAAAATAACATTAAAATCTTACTGATCCCAAACTTCTGAACGGCAGAATAAACAAAATATTTAAAAAACTCTCTAACTTTGCTTGATAACTGATCCTGATACTATTACCCACCTAGCTAAACCATGTGGAGAAAAAGGAGACTTCAGGCCACCCAAGTGTGGTGACCTAAACCTTCCAAGCTAACACACAAAACCAGAAGAAGTTGTTGTTTTAAAATAACAAAGCCCAACTGAAACACTGAGAAACCTCAGTGCACATTGCAGATCCTTGTGAAATTTCACAGTCTCTGTTGCAGTAGTGCAGCAAGTTTGCATTTCAAATACACTTTAAACTGCACAGGTACCGAAAGAACAACAAAATAAATAGAGAAAACTCTGTCTTCAACTAAGACCCTAAAGAAAATAAGACCCTATGGAAGCGCAATTTTAACAGCTGTACCACTTTGTACAACTACCTGCTGGAACAGACAGAGAGAATGAGACAGTGCTTGGATAAGTGCTTTCATAAACTATGCCACGAATAAGCAACTGGCTGTCAGAACAGCCCTTTTAAGAAACATTACGTAGGTTCGACTACACCCTCTCTTTCATACAAAGACCACTTTGTTTAAGTAAAATGAAGCCCTCAAGAATCTTAATTATAGCTGTGAGAATGAAATTAACCTTTAGATCCCAACAAAAAGGTTAAATTTGCGATAAAAACCCAAATATCAAATATTTGTGTGTGGTCTTAGATGCTAAAGCACAGTTTAGGTTTGTACATGCAACCCAACTGCAAACATTCACCACCACAGCTGGCACCTAATGCCAGTCGGTGTGTGTGGTCTTAGACTAGTACATAACCACTGATATATCATGTGGTCAATAAAGCTAACCAGCATTTGCATTTTTTAAACTACAATTTTAAAGCTGTAGCTTCTTCTTTAAACTTTAAGCTTACAGTTTGACTAAGCAGAAGGTCATTGGGTTGACACCCAGTGAGATCATCTCAGAAAGAGTTGAATTTGGGCCAGTACCCGCATGACGTTGTCGAGGGTGAAGCCAGAGTCCTTGGTGCCCAGCTGCTCTAGAAGCTTCTCCAGCAGTTCCAGTCTGCTCAGCGCTAGTCTAGCGGGTACACTGCTCTGCATGGGCCTCACAAGCTCCACAGGAACCATCTGCAGAGCTCTCACCTCCTTAAATAAAGCCATTTCCTGCAAAAACAAATATTCAAGCCAGCTTTAAACAACAGCATTCTAGTTACAAAACACATACTTCTTATGCGTTTATAAATTCTCAAAATTATACTGCAATCAACACCAGTCTGTTTAATGTAAAAATCATAAATATTAATATATTTTTACATAAAATATATATTTTTTCCCATAATTTTATTGCTGGAGGTTGGCAAGTTGCTGTAGATTTGGTAATAAGCATCTTTACTGCTGGTTGCTCTATTGTTATTGGTGGGCAGCACCAATACTAATCAAACTAACTAATCAAACCAACTAATCAAAGTCTGACCACAAATGGATGAAGCAAACAAACAAGGTTTTTGAGGAAAACATTCCAGGATTTTTCTCCACATAATAGACTTCAACGGGTATCAACAGGTTGAAGGTCCAAATTGCAGTTTCAATGCAGCTTCAAAGGGCTCCAGCCAAGGAATAAAGGGTTTTATCTAGCGAAATGACCGGTCATTTTCTAAACAAAAAAAGCAAATTTATATACTTTTTAACTACAAATGGTCATCTTGCACTGGCTCCGTGATGTGCGTCCATGACTTTACGCATTATGTAATTATGTTGGAAAGGTTACACGTGGTTAGTTTTTTGTCTGTGTACTTCGATGCAAAAGGTAGGGTAAGGCGAAAAACTCCATCTCATTTTCTCCTCCAACTTTAAAATTGCCCGACATCGCTGTTTGACCTTTTTTGTAAAGGGCGTTTGACATTCTTTGTCTGGGTTGGCACTTCCGCCTACGTCACATGTGACCTTTCCAACACAATTACATAATGTGTGAAGTCAGGCTGGTGCAAAACGAGCATTTGTGTTTAAAAAGTATATACATTTTTATTGTTTTTATATAATTTTATTAGGGCTGTCAAACGATTAATCGTGTTTAATCACATACAGAATAAAAGTTTGAGTTCGCCTAATATAAGTGTAAAATGTGTGTATAAATATATACATTAATTTGTGTGTATTTATATATACATAAGTATTTTTAATAAATTTCTTTTAGGAGAAGTCCACTTCCAAAACAAAGATTCACATATTATGTATTCGCCCCCTTGTCATCAAAGATGTTCGTGTCTTTCTTTCTTCAGTCGTAAAGAAATTATGTTTTTTGAGGAAAACATTTCAGGATTTTTCTCCATATAATAGACTGATATGGTGCCCCGATTTTGAACTTCCAAAATGCAGTTTAAATGCGGCTTCAAACGATCCCAAATGCGGTTGTGAATGAGTCCAGCCAAGGAAGAAGGGTCTTAACTAGCGAAACGATCGGTTATTTTCATTAAAAAAAAATACAATTTAAATACTTTTTTAATCTCAAACGCTCGTCTTGTCTTGCTCTGCCTGAACTCTGCGTATTCTGGCTCAAGACAGTTAGGGTATGTTGGAAAAACTCCAATTGTATTTTCTCCCTCAACTTCAAAAATTATTTCAAAATCATTCTACATCGCTGCAGAAATACCGACCCAGTCTTTGCAAAGTGAACATACAAAGAAGATCAAACACCAGTTTTTCGACATACCCTAACTGTCATGAGCCGGAAAAAACAGTCCAGGCAGAGTAAGACAAGACGAGCGTTTGACATTTAAAAGTATATAAATAGATAACACCCTTCTTTCTTGTCTGGGATCATTTACAACTGCATTTGGGATCGTTTGAAGCCGCATTTAAAACCTTAATTTCTTTGTGACTAAAAATAGAAAGACATGAACATCTTGGATCACATGGGGGTAAGTAAATTATCAGGAACTTCTTTAACTTTCTTGGTCTTGCCTACACTGGATTGCATTCTCTGACACAAGAGGAATCATATGTAAACTCCACTGTCTTTACTTCCATCGGTGACTGCATCCCTACTCAGTGTTAATGTTCAACTCTCCTAAAAGTTAGTCACATAGTCAGGCACACCCAAATACACTGCCAACAGCTGCTATCACTCAAATCACGTCAAAATGACAGTTCTCGTCACTGTGGACGCCCTTTTAGACGTACTAAAAAGACATTTTTTCAAGACATTGAAAAACTGATATTTATGTTTTTGCCAAGAAAGACTGCAATGTACATGTTATTTCTAGAAGAGGGTTGAGGATGACATCTTAAGTACTTCAATAATCAATAATAAGTGATTATGATTTAACATAATATTGGGTTTTATGATTTATAACATTCCACAGGACTGATTTCAGAATATCTAATCTTATTATTCCTAATAAGATGTGGCCTTTGATGTACTTCTTCCATCATCCAGAAGCACGCTGACAGATAAAAAACCTGTCTATCAACAAACAAAACCAACACAAATCAGTGTCTGTCAGTCATAGACCACATTAAAACATCTTCAGTTGTCCAGGAACCTGAAAAACCCCCATCCTTATCACATAGAGCGTGATGACTGTCACAAGATAAAGTACCTTTCAGCCTTTGTTGTGCCAATTCAATCTGTCTGGAACACAATCTTCAGCTTTTTTAATGCCGTATACATTATATTTCTTATATACAATCTGCTAAAAAAATGCACACTGTAATTGTACCACTGGTTATCAGTATTTTTAAACGAACATACATTTATGCACAGTTACAAAGGAGCTACAGCAGCTATATACTGAACTGAACTTTCCATTAAAGAGAGCATTTTATTGGATAAAAATACAGATATTTCTTTCAATTTTTTCTTGCATCTTTTTTCCACAAATTAAATTTTAAATGAGAAGCTCCACCTGCTAAAAGAAAATTTTGTCAACTTTTAGGAATAGAATGAAGACCGCCGCAGAGCTAATTGATAAAGATGGTAAGCCGAAAAACTTTATAAGTTTAACTCTTTAAAAGTCATTTTAAAGTGTCGAGGCCAGACCTGTTTAAGAAATTTAATTGTGTCATACCAAATACAGCAGCTTGAAATGAGGAAATGTCATAGCAAGGTTACGGTAAAAGATAAGATCTCTATTCATGCTAACAGAAAACCACAAATACTTGACAATTCCAGTTTACAGTAAAATTCACTTCACAAAGCCACCAGTATACATAATGTATTCAGACAGTATTCACTCCCAGTCATCTGTGAAGATTCTCAGCAAGTCAGGTCATCATAGCATGCTAAGAATAGTTTTTCTAGTCAGCTGGATATGTTTTATTTTCTGTTGACATTTTTTAAGTGGAATTTTACCACACTTGACCCAAATGGCTGCAGGAGTTGCTTCATTACAGATGTATGCAGATAAGGTATTTCAAAAGTCTGTACTGACCTGTATGAAGGTAACAGCTTGTGTTCTCAGTCTCGGGGTGGGTTCTCCGGTCCTGGAGAGCAGATTATTCCAAGTCTGTTCCACACAGTGACTGATCTCAGATTTGCCCAGCTGATGATTGGGAATAAACTCACTCAGAATCATTCGAAGCAGATTGAGAGATGCAAGAAACACCTAAAATGCAAGACAGAGAGAGAGATGTTACTTTACACACTAAAATTCATATGCCTATTACTACATTTCAGAGTTTACAAGCTTCTATGGTGCTCATAAACAACTTCTTCATGTACTCTGTGTACCCTTTATGAATGTTCTTCTAAACCAAAGAAAATGTTTAAACATCAAATTTTGAAATTTATTCATTAATGTTAATTTTAGATCAATCTGGAACCATTTTTTTTCCTCTGAATTTTAGTTTTAAGGTGCAATTACACACAGAAGCTGTGTAAGAAACCACCTACGACCTTTACAGCAACACATGGCGCAGAGTAACGGCAACAGGTCAGCTAAAGCACACAGTTAAATGCTGTTCTGTGTTAGTTTAGCTAAATAACCGTGGGGAGAGGGTCACTGGAATGTGTCCAGCAGTGGGCACATTGTTCAAACTCTCAGTACAACCATTTAAAACAGTTTAGAATGAAACTCCAAAAGGCCACGACTTTTACTGCGAGTGATTTATCTAAGGACTGACAGCACAATAAAAAAACAAAACAGCTGCCGCGTCACAACCACAAACGTGTGCTTTGAGAATGCCTGAGGGCTAGAGAGTTATTCATTTGCATTTAAAAAACAGATAAAGTTTCATTAATCAACACGTTCAGTCAACATTCAATCTTATGCCAAAATGATCAAAACGAAAGAGCCTGAGGTCAGTGCAAAAACTATATAAACAGAAAAACAATTTTTAAAACAGCCTCACATATAGAATACAAAATGAATTATACGCAGCACTAACTTATTTACTTTTAATTTAATGAAAATATTATTTGATTTTGTGCCTTTAACGTTAAGCTGTTTTGTTCATGCATAGTAATAACAAACAGTTACAGAGTGTGTTCCTCATATTTTCATTTGGGTTGCTTAACGTGAAGAATATGTCATGTGTGTAAAGAAAACAAATACTGCATGCTAAATTTACAGCCAAGGTAAAAAGTTGTAAATATTCTATTTAGTTACTCTCTAAAACCAATTCATACTCTCATTTAGTGATTTTGAGCACTAAATTTGGCCATGATTATTAGAAGTCACTATTAAAATGATGTTAGACTGTAACATCAAAGACTGCAAGATTCATTAGTTTGTTATATTAGGCAGTTCCAGGTAATGTGTATGAAAGTTCTACAAAAAAAGGCAGTCATTGTCTCAATCAAAAAAAGGTCTTTTCAACTGTAAGGAACTGTCATTTCGCCATACTGAGCATTACAGTTGGTCCGTCTCCTTCCCCTCAAATCGGCTGTTAGCAGAAAATCGCAGAAAAACCTGAGGCTGAGTTCACCCTTGGGAGAGATAAGCCAGGCTTTTTACTACATTTGCTGCTGTATCACTTCTACAGATAATCCACAATGCTAGACTGAACATGACACCTGCTAAACAGTCACAACTATCAGTCGTGCTGATGGTGCCGTTCTGTCTTTAGCCTGAAACGAAACTGAAAAGAAGGGAATATGAGAGAAAGCAGAATGAGAGGATGACAGAAAGAAAGAGAGTAAGAGAGGCTAAGAAACAAAAGAAGGGGGTGATAAAATCAGAGAAGAAGACTAGGTAAAATAAAGATAGAGTGGGAGTTCCCGTACAGATGACACTTTATCTGTGAGAGCTTTCTTGCAGAGGAACACTGCTGCTTTCGTCATGCTCCGCAGTTCTGCTTTTGGGATTCCAGGTGGAACCTCCATCAGCTTCTTGTGGACTGCCATCAAAGCATCCTCCCTGTAGGACCACGTCTTGGAATAGGCCCCTGCCACCTTAGACCGAGAAAGAGAAAGTGAGGATCACATTCCAGAAACAGCACGTAAACAGAATACACCAGCTGACCCTTTGACCTTTGTCGCATAGAGTTTGCCCAGTGCTGTGAGACAGTAAACGACAGTTATAGATGGACATCACAGCAAATTGTTAAAGGGATAGTTCACCCAAAAACGAAAATTACACCATGATTTACTCACCCTCAAGCCATCCTAGGTGTAAATGACTTTATTCTTTCATACGAATATAATCGGAGTTATATTTAAAAATGTCCTGGCTATTCCAAGCTTTATAATGGCAGTGAATGGGTGTTGAGGTTTTGAAGCCCAAAAAACTGTATCCATCCATTATAAAAGTTTTCCACATGGCTCTGCGGAGTTAATAAAGGCTGAAGTGAATCAATGTGTTTGAAAATATCCATATTTACTACTTTAGAAACTGCAGTCTCTAACTTCCGATGCAGGTGTAACGTAAGTGACAAACATGGAAGTGCAGTGGAGAGCGCAAAACAAAAAACTGGTCACGAATTAGAAGTACAAAACGAGGATTTGTGAAGAAAATTGTTGCAGGATTTAGATATAAGCCAAGAGAAGACTGGTTTTCCTTTGCTGTAAATAAAATTTGGTTCACACGAGACTAGCATTGTCTCACTGGAGCTTACGCTACGCCTTTGTCCTAAGTCAGCCGCTGGAATGGCGTGAATGCACGTACGACAGTTAGCGGAGGCTAGAGATTGTGGTTTATAAAGTTTTAAATATGGATGTTTTTCTTACACAAACACTTTCCTCAGAATTCAGAAGGGCTTTATTAACCCTCTGGAGCCAGCCATGTTGAGTAGTTTTTATGATGGATGGATGCACTTTTTTGGACTTCAAAATCTCAAACTCCATTCACTGCCATTATAAAGCTTTTTTTACAGAACATTTTTATTATTAAACTTTAATTGTATTCATCTAAACGAAGAAAGACATATTAACCTACAGTAGGCGGAGAATCAATAGGGAATTTTTATTTTTGGGTGCACTATCCCTTTAAATACTTAAAAGGGATAATTTAGCCCAAAATTTAAATTCTGCTACAATTAACTTCATTTTATTCCAATCCAATGTGACTTTTTTAACGTTGAGAATCAAATCAGTACGATTTGCGCACAAATAATTTAGACCAGTTTTTTAAATACTCTCATAAAATTGACCAACTGGAGGCTGTAAATGTTGGGTGTCTTACCAGACTGTCTCCAAAGATGTCAATGGGCAGACTGGCCTCCCTCTGAGCTTTCTCTGTGAGCGGTTCTGGTTGTCCCGAGGCCCCAGGGCTACGTGGAGTGGCTGTGTCTGTCAGAGTGGGCATCTCTTCAAGCTCACTGATTGGCTGATCGCCCAACCTCTTCCTTAGAGCAGGTAAAGGCCTCTCATCATAAGGAAGGGAACTGATCTGTGAAAACACACACACACACATGCACACATGATGATTCCACGACTCCAAACATGTTAAATGAAACCAGTCACAAAAAACATTTCCATGAATAATAATAGGATCAGTTTAAAATTAAGGAAAAGGCTAATTCAGTCTGAATGAAAAGTTTTGCAAAGACAGATGTAGATTTAAAAAGTCTGTAAACCTCCAGCTTGGTTTAGGACAGATAGTAGCAGAAAAATTCACATCACCATTAAACCCTTTAATTAAATCTTGAAACCTAAAACTCTCTAGCTAATACAAATCAATGACAAGCATGTTAAGCCACACACATGTTTAGATAATGAATCTACAAAGAGCCTTGTGTAAGTGAAGAATGAGCTACATTGGTGGAAGAAACAGTAGCAGCGTTTCTTTGAGGCAGAGAACTCTGACGGAGGATTACAGCAGAAAGTACCCTTAAAACTAGCATTTGCAATAAGATATATTAATTAACAAGAAAATACATGGTCACACATGGCTGTTTGTTCTGTGTAAATCTAGACTTACGTCTAACTTTGGGACATGAGGAGGAGTAAGGGGTGTTGGGGCGACTGTATGTTTGGGGCTAGCTGCTTTTGAAGTGTCCTGCTCATCTTTCTCCTTCACATGTTGCCTCTGTCTTCTCTTCCTGGGTGAGTCTGCTGGATGAGGCGTGTCTTTCTGTGTCCCAACCCGTGGGGAGGTAAATTCAGAGATGGAAAGCTCAGACGTTCTGTGGATCTGAAACATTTTAAACAAGGTTTAAACTATTTATCGAAATAAAAATAAATAAGTCTGAAATGATTAAAAGGTTAACAAATGTTCTTTGAACCTTTATTTTTCAGACACTGATTGTATGAAAAAAGTAATCACAAGCTACAGATAAAGGTTTGTCAGAATACATGCTCAGTACAAACCGAGTATGCCCAAGTGATTTATTGTCTGCTGTATAAATATGTCTCTTGGCCTCAGACGAGTAAGAAGCAAGCACCTGATCTCAGGAGAACCAGCACAATCACTATTCAGCTGGGAAACTGCCATATCAGAGTACTAATCTCACTGGAACTGGAAGCCCTCACAACACAAGAGATGCATTATTCATGCATTCATTGCAGGAAAAGAAATTAAGCGAGACACAGGGATGTGGATGGATGCAAGTCATTAACTGGCTTTTGAGAAGTGCAGTTGATGGATATACACCTCTGCTAGAAACGTTCATTTTAAAAGTTTTCAAAAAAGGGTCTTTTTAATGTTTTTTGAAAGAAGTCTCACCAAGCCTCACTTTATTTAAAACATGGAATATTATTACAATTTATAGTTTATAGTTTCAACTTTAATATATTTAAAAAATTAATGTAATTCTGTGGTGGTAAAGTTTTTCAGCAGACATTACTCCAGTCTTCAGTGTCACATGATCTTTCAGAAACGTTCTAATATGCTGATTTTCTGCTTAAGATACATTTATTATTATCCATGTTGAATAGAGTTGTGCTCCTTAAAGGAGAAGTTCACTTCCAGAACAAAAATTTACAGATAGTTTACTCACCCCCTTGTCATCCAAGATGTTCATGTCTTTCTTTCTTTAGTCATGAAGAAATTATGTTTCTTGAGGAAAACATTTCAAGAATTATCTCCATTCAGTGGACTTCAATGGTGCCCCAAAGTTTGAACTACCAAAATGCAGTTTAAATCCAGCTTTAATGGCTCTAAAAGATCCCAACCAAGGAAGAAAGGTCTTATCTAGCAAAACAATCAGTCATTTTAAAAACAAACTGACAATTTGTATTTTAACCTCAAATGCTCATCTTGTCTCGTCTCTACGATGCACATGTGTAGTCTGTGTTATCCGGGTCAATACAGTTAGGGTATGTCAAAAAACTCCTGTATCGTTTTCTTCTTCAATGTCAAAATCGTCCTACATCACTGTTTTACCTTTTTTGTAAAGGGCGTTTGATGGTACTTCTGCAGCAATGTAGGGCAATTTTGAAGTTGGGGAGGAAAACAAGACGGGAGTTTTTCATCATACCCTAACTGTATTGTCCGTATTAAACTGGAAAAAAACAGCATTTCACGCAGACTTAGACAAGACGAGCACTTGAGGTTAAAAAGTATATAAATTGTTAATCTTTCGAAAATGACCGATCGTTTTGCTAGATAAGACCCTTTTTCCTTGACTGGGATTGTTTAGAGCCATTTGAAGCTGCATTTTAACTGCATTTTGGATGTTTAAACTTGGGGGCATCATTGAAGTCCATTATATGGAGATAATTCCCAAATTTTTTCCCTCTTCTCAACTGAAGAAAGAATGACATGAACATCTTGGATGACAAGGGGGTGAGTAAATTATCCGTAAATTTTTGTTCTGGAAGTGAACTTCTTTAATATTTTTGTGTCAACCATGATACTTTTTTAAGGATTCCTGGATTAATACAGCATTCAGATTATTTTTTTGTAACATTGCAAATGTCTTTACTGCCACTTTTGATCAATTTATTGCATTCTTGATTAATAAAACTATTAATTTTATTTTAAAAAATCTTATTTAAAATATTTCTATTCTAAAATTTTGAACGGTAGTGTATATGTGGATGGATGAACATATGGATGTCTACTGTTTAGTACTTAGTTTAGTACTGTTTAGCATGTTTAGTACTGTCGCTTTAAGAGCTGTACGCATCTGTTTTTCTTTTAACTGCTTACTTTCACTTTAGACAACATTAACTAACTGTTTATATGTAAACCTTGTGTGTTTTTGAAATTATTCATGCAATCAAATGATAACTAAGAAGTAATCGTGATGCTTGACTGGCCTTTTAGTGTACGTGCTCTGAAAAAGAGTATGTTAGAACGGCATGCAAATGAAATGTTTAACCGCGAATAAGTGCATTGTCTCGTAAGTGTAACTCTACCACTGAATTGACATTTGATGTGAATGTATGTCGCGAGTAGAAGTTGGAGCTGGAGCCAGGAGACATAGTAAATACAGCGCATTGCATGATATAGATGTTTTGTTAGTAAATGTTTCTTTATATTAAAAGTGTTGCCTCCTTTGTTTACAATTACACTCCTGCACATATTGCATCTGACATTGGTGTCACTTTGTTTTGTAACATGAGCCCACACTTTCGAACGTTTCACTCTTGCCGGCGTGACTGACTGTCTGCACGCAAACGCACACCACATATATGCATAGATATCAAATGCACTTAGAGCAAACATCGGCCACATCATTAGTGAAAGAAAATGACAGCAGCTTCTAATTCAACATTATCATTGAAGTATATGGAGATAAAACAATGCATCAATAACAGTATTGTTTGTCCTGAAGCTTATCGGTAGTCTTGTATTCCGGTATTGACCCAATTACGTACATCCAAAAAAATACCGGTTCTCTGTACCCATCCCTAATGTCTACCTGAGTGATGTCCAGAAGGTCATGGAGCTCCAGCTGCTGGTAGACTGTGAGTCTGTAAGCTTCCATTTGTTCCTTTTTCTGCTTGGCTGTGTCATAGTCCTCTCGTTCTATGGCACTGTGTTTCTCCACATCATACCGGCCCAAACGCTCTCCCACCTAAACAGAAAAAGAGAAAACAGGAAAAAAATAAAAAAGAGAGGTTGTTAAACACTTTTCTAAGGTTTAAAACAAAAGAAGACACCTGTAAATTGCTTACTAATTACTGTCACACTATAATTAACTAAAGGAAGGCTACAGCTCTTTTGAAATACACTTGGATGCATTTCAATCCTTATAATTCCAGGTTCATATCTCCTGTCTGTAACATAATTAAACTACACATGCAAACAAAGATGTGTCAGATGAAGAAGGCAAATCTAATAACCTTTTGCAGGTCTGCAATAGCTTGTTTGAGTTTTTTAGCCAGATCAAATCTTTCCCCCCGAACCATGTCCTGTTTTTTCTGGTCCAGCATTCGAATAATATGGGCCACCTCAGGGTCCTGATACATGTCAAACGCCAAGTCATCGAGCGGCGAGATAGAGTCACATTTATAACTTGAGAGCCTGCAAGATAACAAGAGTAAACACAAAAAAAAAACAAGACGGCAAGCACAAATTTAAAGTGATGCAATATAACTTCAGTTTTTACCCGGTGTATGTGCCATCTAAAGCTGAGCTGTGCTGGCTGTTGTTTAGATACTGATCAATCAGCTGATCTCTGCTGAGCTGGAACGAATACAAGAAATTGGCGAAATGTTATATAAAACACACACACACACACACACACACACACACACACACACACACACTATGATTCAAAAGTTAGAAGGGGGGACAGTTTTTAAGTAATGAATGCTTTTATTCAGAAAGGACGTATTAAATGTATTAAAAGTGTCAATAAAAACCTTTTACATTGTTACAGACAAGTTCAAATAATTGTTTTTTGTTTCTATTCATCAAAGAATCCTAAAAAATGTATAATGGTTTCGACAAAATGTGTGCTTTTGACATTGATAATAATAGGAAATGTTTCTTGAACACCAAACAAAGGTTAAAAATCTTGATTTCTGCCTGTGAACCAAAACTTATTATCACTAGAGTACTGGATAACACAAAGAGACTCCAACCTGGACAGAGAGAGAGAGGGATTAGAGATTAACAATGCAGAGATTGTTAGTAAGGTGGGAGAGGACGAGAGAGAGAGGAAGTCGTGGAGGAAAAAAAAAAGGGGGGAGACAAGGTGAGCGTAAGAGGAGAAAGAGAGCATGAGAAAGAAAGAAGGGGGTAGCGGGATAGAGCGAATATGAGATGGGGAGGGCTGGAAGTCACAGTGATATGGATATATTGATGAGTGATCTGATCTGAAGCTCTGCTGTGTTTATGGAGCTCAGATTCACATTACACAGATCCACATACCAAAACTGAGCACAAACCCTTAGACATGCTCAAGAACTGCAACACGTTTATACACAAAAATATCTGTCAGGTGCTATTGATGGATGACTACTGAAATTAATGTTTAAACCTCAAGTCACAAGAAATAATGCATTCATGCATATAAGCATTGAGATGAATACTGCACCCTCTAGTGGTTGGTATGTTGTAAAGGGGCATCCAAATCAGGGTTAGGTAAAAATTGGCTCTCTTTAAATTCACAGGAATTCAATTAGCCCAAAACAATGATGTTTCAACTTATTAGACATTTTAAAAAATAAAATAAAATTAATTATTACTTAACAATATCAACAAAACATATTTTAATTTGGCCATACATCGCCATAAAAAAGTATTATCTTTTCAGAATATTAACACTATACTTAAAAAACCAAGATGTACTTCAAGTAAACAATTTGGGTCAAAAAGATTTTAAATGTCAATAAAATAGACATCCTGTTTTTAGAATAAATTCTTGCTTCAGTTATAAAATAATAAACCACACTGTTCCAAATGCTCAACCAAACATTAAGTAATCATTCCTAACATTTACTATTGTCTCTGGTGACTACAACAACTTAAGCCACAGTTAAGAAAACAGAAAAATCCTGCATGTTAAATTAGTATGTCTGTGCAATTTTATGATGGAGAAGTCTCTTAAAATCATTGTAGGTGAAGCTGAATAATTCCCACTAAAATATCAAGCTCTCTGCTTTCTAATCTGACACAGAAACATGCTTAACAGAAAACCATCGCCATCTACAGGATGTGAGGAGTGACCAGTTCCATAACTAAACAGCTACTTACTGTTGTCCCAGATTCACTTCCATCCACAGGGTCACCCAAAATATTCAGGGCCACCAATGCCACCTAGAATTTAGTATAAGAATGTGATAAAACATCGATATGATTACAGTAAACAAATCAACCTTAATTTCCCACATGAATCTCTTTGTACCTGATTGTAGATGTTGTATTGGTTAACATGGTTTCTGTGAAAGGTGAGCTTCAAGTAAGACCCAACAGCATCAACATGAACAGACTTCAGCTCTCTGGCTCTGAAACCAGTCTTCTCGTTGTCAGAGAGAGACACATACCTAGACACCACATTACACTTAGCGCAGTTCAGAAAAAGCATCCTAATGAGATGTCATTAAGTGTTATATACTTAATCACATTATATGTTGATAATGACTTGAACAGAGCGGTGATGTTTAGAGTTTCCTCACCCCAATCTGTGGAGACTATGAGTCTGCTGGGGCGAACTGGACTCCGGCAATCCATCTCCAATGTGGAACTCGATCTTGGATGGGATCAGGTACTGATGGGCCAGTAACTGGAGTTTCCTGATGCGACATCTCTCAACTAACTGCAATATGATTTCCTGAGGGAATGTACAGAACCTACACACAATAATTACAAAATATTCTTTAAAAAGCATTTCAGAACTGTAATCTTTGATAGAAGCAACCATAAACAGATAATAAAGCAATTATTATTATCAGTTAAATAGCTTTGACACTTATAGCGTTTTCACAACGTGGCATCAATCGGCAGCACTGAACGTAAACAACACCACTGAACCTGTCAAAACTCACATATTTTGCTAATTATTGCTGCTGAAAATGATCAGTTACTGTCATGTTTTGAGCTGTACTAATCGGACAGACCAGGGAAAACATTGGGAGTACTATAGACTGCCAAAAGTTTTAACAAATCAAGGAGAAGAATGTAAAAAAACTGTCTGAGGAACAAAAGGCATTTGTGGTTGGCCAAATTGAACCAGGACTTCCAGGGCAAGAATCTTGACAAAAATTGGTGTTTGTTCTTATCATATCTGGTCAGGCAGGTGAAATATTAGGCTAATATCTTAATTAATACTGCTCGTATGTATCTTTGTACCACCTATTAAGTTTAGTTTGTCAAAATATTGTGCCCTTTCCTGCTTACTAAGTCCTTCTCTATATGATTTAGCAGCTTCCACATGTTTTTTCTGTGATTTAGACAGCATAAATTAGCAGAACAGCGTATTCAGTAGTACATTAACTGTGCAATCCATGCTGTTGTTTACATCTGAGTATCGCCTATATGGCCACCCATCCAGGTAACTGACCAAATCGTAATGTGAGTGCAACCCTCTATAATAAATCAATTATTCTTCCTACTTCTACAAGTTGTCTTTTTAACCAATCCTAAATTAAATAAAATATATTCTAACGTAAATAATATAAAATGTATTAACCTGGTGGATCTCCAGCCATTGATGGTGGGCGCATGGACCATTAACTTTTTGGCACTGTAGTTTCCTTCATGACCAGACCAGCTGATCACAGTGAAGCCTATCTTATGAGGCATCCCGTACCTGAGCTCTGATGGATATAGGATATTACAAAACATTATGTTTAATTTCACAAAGCACCAGCACTCTAACATATAGAAAGAGCTTGTAATCTGGCAACATTCCTTTACATGAGAGTAACATGCTGTTTATGATGTATGCTTAGAGTAAATAAATATCTCAAGAATTAAACTATGTAGAATAACATAAAGATGAACTATTTAAGTTAATTAAACAGCAACAGTGCAAGGTAAATCTAATTTCAATAGAAAGTACTCTATTAAGTTACGACATTGGTAGCTACTTTTTATAACACTGCAGTGAAGTCTACACTTAAATACTGCATATGCATTCAGGTTTGCTGCTTATTATAAACAACCTCAGTCATAACTCTTATTGTTAAGTAAAGTATTTAGCGTTAGCGTGCAGTCTGGCTAACTAAACAGTAACATTACAGTTACAACTCCTCCAAAACAGCAATAAGGATCTTAATCACAAACCACGCGTCTAATCAGATAAAGCTCAGAATCACTCATTCTTAGAATCGTACTAATATTCACTATTTGGCTGATAACATTTCGATTAATAAGTTGTTTACCCAAATACAGCAGTTGCCTACGTTTATCTCCATAACCACCGTTTGACAACTGAAGCGTGTGCGCATGCGCGAGATTTTCGTTCGTTCTTGGAAGAATCCAGTGTTTTGAATGAATCTTTTAGGTGAACGAGTCATTTTCGTTCACTTCCGCACGCTGACTCCTGTTCGTTTCTATGTACGGTAATTTTGTTAGAAAGTCTACCCTGGTTGAAGTTCGTGTCTCTTATGCAGTGTTCTAAACGATATTAAAATATTTTTAGAATTTGTTATTATTATTATTATTATTTTATTATTTATATATAATGTTTTACACTACCACTATACTGTCAAAAGTTTTTTCATGTTTTTTAAAGAGTTCTCTTCTTCTTACCAAGCCTGCATTTATTTTTTAGAAATATTTTTACTATTTAAAATAACTGCTTTCCATTTGAATATATTTTAAAATGTAATTTATTCCTGTGATCAAAGAAAAAATGTCAGCATAATTACTCCAGTCTTCAGTGTCACATGATCCTTCAGAAATCATTCTAATATGCAAATTTGCTGTTCAAGAAACATTAATTATTATTATTACTATTATTATCCATATTTAAAACATGGTTTAAATTTATCGATAATAAAGACAAAAAAAATGTTACAAAAGATTTCTATTTTAGATAAACGCTGTTCTTCTGAATTTTCTATTCATCAAAAAACCTGACAAATTTATATTTTTTTAACATAATAATATTAATAATAATACATGTTTTTAAGCAGCAAATTAGAATATTAGAATGATTTCTGAAGGATCATGTGACTAAAATAATTATGCTAAAAAAATCAGCTTCGAAAGCACAGGAATAAATTACATTTTAAAATATATTCAAATAGAAAACAGTTATTTTAAATAATAAAAATATTTCAATTTTTTACTGTTTTTGCTCAAATAAATGCATGCTTGGTGAGCAGAAGAGACTTCTTTAAAAAACATTAAAAATCTTACTTTTAAAAAGTTAGTATAGTGTATATTTTCTCTACTATATATATTCGTTTTCCATTTTATTCACAAATTTCTCAATCTTTTATTATATTTGATATATATTCTATAATATTTATTAGAATGTATATAAACATAATTCCATGATCAATATGTATGTGACAAATAATGTACCTTGAACGGTCAAGAATTGTATATTTTCTACATTTATTTTTTTATTTATATTTTATACAAATTGAATACCCCCCCCCCCAAAATGACTACATCGCCACCTGCTGGTCGACGATGTAACCTAAAGAAAGAATCAGGGAACAATCCTTTCAGATGAAAGATTCGAGTCACTTTAGTGAATCAAAAATCCGTACTCCGTCGAAAGGGATGCTGGCTCTTGTAGTCTTTTATAATAGCTCAGGTTAGAAATGGTAGAGTTACCCTAAGAGAGTGTGTAAAATATTACTATTAAAATATGTAATATCAAAATCCTAAATTCCAAATCCAATGTGTATTAGGACAATTATATTTTAATTGGAAATTAATGCAAAACCGGCATGTTACTAAACTCTTCCGGGTTGCGTTCGCGTTCCGGGTTACATTGGTCAGCATGGCTGAAGAAAACAGCTCATTGAATATTTGGCCAGAAATAGAAAAGGCAGAAAAGGAAAACAGGCGTGAGCTGGTGCTTCAGGGTTCAGCGATTGACAAAAAGATCCAGAGCAGCGGCGGACTTCACCCGCGACTTTATTCCCTCTCGCTCCTAAACTACCTGGAGATCAGTCAGTGTCCCAGTTTACATGAGATCCACGACAATATCAGACATCTGTCTCAACTACAGAGTCTTATCCTTTGCAGGAACAAGATCACCTCAGTCCCAAAAAGCATTGGTGATCTGAAGGCGATCAAAGTCCTGGATTTGTCTGTCAACCAGCTGCAGGCTTTGCCGGAGGAGATCTGTGCACTGAGCGAGCTCAACACTTTAAATGTCAGCTGTAACAGCATCACTGCTCTGCCGGATGGTCTGAGCAAGTGTGTGAAGCTCGCCAGCATCAATGTGTCCAAAAATGCACTCTCTCGGCTCCCAGATGACTTATGGTGCTCCAACCTGGAGCTCCTCAGCAGCATCATTGCATCAGAAAACGAGATAGAGGAGCTGAGCAGTGAGATTTCTAACCTATCTGCGCTAAAGGTGCGTTTCATGACACATTTATACTGTATGTGAATTGAACATGTGCAGTGGTTTAATAAATATAAATTGTGATTTTAAAAGTAATTCCAAAGAGAATTGGTGTTATATTATGTACTCACAATTTATATTTATTATTAATCGTAGTAATTAATGGTAGGTGGTGCAATTATGTACTTAAATTATTATTATTATTATTATTATTATTATTATGATATGGAAATATTTAAATCGGTGTTTGTAATGTATTTTTTAATATAATTAAATATTTTTTAAATAAATAAATTATTTATAATTAAATTAAAAAAAAATAGATAAGAATGTTAAATGGAAGCATGACATTGTTGCTTTCAGACTTTTGGACCTTTAAAATTTATTATTTAGTATTTATTTATCATTATTTATCATATTATTTATTTATCATTTATTAGTATAATATAAGTTATAATTAATTGTGATTTTTAAAAGTAATTCTAAAGATTGTAGGCTGTATATTATGTACTTAAAATATTATTATTATTATTTTATATTATGTATATAATATAATATAATTATGTATATTTATATTATTATTATTTGATATTTTAATAGTTTTTAGTGTGATTTTTATGTTGATAATAGGCATATTTTTTATTTGTTTATTAAATTAAATTGTAATTTTATGTAATTATAAAGATTGTAGGCGGTGTATTATGTACTTAATAATAATAATAATAATAATAATAATTATTATTATTATTAAAAATATTTAAATCTCTTTTTGTAATGTAACATTTTACAATTAAATAAATATTTTAAAATATATAAATTAATTAAAATGAAATACTTTTTTTATTAAATTAGAAACGAATACTAAATGGAAACATTTCATTGTTGCTTTCAGATTTTGGGCCTTTAAAATTTAATGAGCACAGTTATTTATTTATCATTTATTAGTTTAATATCAATTATAATTAGTTGTGATTTTTAACAATAATTAAAAAGATTGTAGGTGGTATATTATGTACTTAAAATATTAATAATATTTTTTTATTATTGTTTGAAATAGTATTATTATTTGATATTTTAATAGTTTTTTATATGGTTTTTATGTTGATAACATGCCTATATTTGTATTAAATTAAATTAAATTAAATTATAAAGGATTGCTAAATGGAAGCATTCCACTATTGGTCTCAGACCTTTGGACCTTTTTAAATGTAATAAAAACAATGGGTCAAAAAAACATCAATCAGTCACAATTTTGTTTTAAGTAAATTATAAAAATCGTAGGTGGTGTATTATGAATTGAAATAAAAAATAATATAATAATAACAATAATTAAGTTATTATTATTTTTATTATTAGGAAATATTTAAATGCATTTTGTAATGTAATTTATAAATAAATGTATAATTAAAATGTTTTAATTAAATTAGAAAAGAATGCTAAATGGTTCACTGTTGCTTTTAGACTTTTGGACCTTTAAAATTTAACGAGCACAGTTATTTATTTATCATTTATTAGGTTAATATCAATTATAATTAGTTGTGATTTTTAAAAGTAATTCTTAAGATTGTAGGTGGTATATTATGTACTTAAAATATTATTAATAACATTTTTTTATTATTATTTGAAAAAAGTGATTTTTATGTTGATAATAGGCCTATTTTTTCTTTATTAAATTAAATTAGAAAGGATTGCTAAATGGTTAAATTAAATTAGTTGTGATTTTTTTTTAAGTAATTATAAAGATTGTAGGTGGTGTATTATGTACTTAAAATAATATTAATAAAATGTATTTTATCACTGTAATGCATAATGCACAAACTACAGAATTCTTAAGAATTAATAAAAAAAAAATCACAACAGATTGATTAAAATACAGGACATCACTATATATTAATATGCAAGAATAATATTTAAAAAGCCTCATTTTTAGCATTATCTCATGCATCTCACTCTTTCAGGTTTTGGATCTCTCCAGCAACAAGCTCAAGGAGCTTCCATTTGAGTTGGCTGATTGCCCCAAGCTGAAAGAGACCAATTTTAAAGGGAACAAGCTGAAGGACAAGAGGCTTGAGAAGATGGTGAATGGCTGCCAGACTAAATCAGTCCTAGACTACCTGAGGGCAGGTGGGAGGGGAAAAGGAAAAGGCAAGCAGCCGGATGGAGAGGTGAGCGAGAAGCTTGACGGAGGCCGTAATGTCTCAAAGAAGAAAAGCGGTGCAAAGCAGAAAGGCAAAAAAGAAGCAGAAGAAGTGGATGAGCTTAATCGGATGGTTGTGAGAGTCCTGCATGTATCCAAAGCGCCCACGGAGATTACAGTCAAAGTTTCTGCAGGCATCAAGGATGTCCGGCCGTACATTGTGTGCTGTGTTGTAAAAGGCATGAACCTCAGACAAGGAAATGCACTCAAGCGATTTCTAGCTGCTCAGGTGACACAAATTTTAACAAATATATCAGCCATCAAAACTTGTGTCCTGCCTATGTATTTTTAAATTGATTTTATATGAGCTTACATAAATATCAGTGTATTCTGTCTGCAGACCAAACTTCACGATGAGATTTGTGCCAAAAGGACAACAGCAACTATTGCAACTCATGACCTGAGCTTGCTGAAGTCTCCTCTGTTGTATGACGTCAGGCCACCAGATACGCTGAAGGTAAAGGAGGAGCTTTATCAAATATTATGGTTTATAAATCCTTAATTTAACACAATTAAACAGTCTTGTTCTTTCACAGTCATAATTGTCCCAGTGCTTTGTTACGCAACTTGTCAATCAGAGCATCTCCACTAGTTGCGTAACAGACAAACAATGCAGGAACGATGAATATTTAATAACCGTTGTTAATACACTTTTTATGAATGGCTGGAATCTGGTTTCAAAGCCACCAGCTGACTACTGACACAGAGAAGTCCCATAATCTTCAGATTTCAATAATAAATGAACAGTCCTTTTTCTCGCTGTTGTTTCTTTTGTGTTGACAGTGAATTCGGCACCTCTCTAAGAGGCCACAGGCGGTTGGATAATAGGATGTGTTACGTTGCTTCATTCTCATAATTGATGGTTTCATTTATATGCCAGAGAACAGGCTTAAGCAATAAACTAAGATACACTGCCAGTCAAAAGTTATTGAACAGTAAGATTTTTAATGTTTTTAAAAAATGTTCTTTTGCTCACCAAGCCTGCATTTATTTGATCCAAAATACAACAAAAATATTTAAAATAATTATATATTTTATATATTATTTATATATATTTTGAAATAATTAATATATTTTAAGATGCAGTTTATTCCTGTGATCAAAGCTAAATTTAAGCTGAATTTACTCCAGTCTTCAGTGTCACATGATCCTTCAGAAATCATTCTAATATGCTGATTTGCTGTTCAAGAAACATTTATTGTGATTATTATTATCAGTATTTAAAAGAGCTGAGTACATATTTTTTCAGGATTCTTTGATGAATAGATAGATCCAAAGGTCAGCCTTTATCTGAAATAAAAAGCTTTTGTAACAGTCAAAGCTTTTTTGGGGGAACTTTTATAATGTTACAAAAGATTTCTGTTTCAGATAAATGCTGTTCTTCTGAACATTCTGTTCATCAAAGAAACCTGAAAAATTTTTTGCAGTAATATATTACTGTTTTCAACATAAAAATAATAATAATAATTGTTTTTTGAGCAGCAAATCAGAATATTTAAATGATTTTAGAAGGATCATGTGACTGGAGTAATGATGCTAAAAATTCAGCTTTGAAATCTTTGAAATATATTAAAATTAGAAAAAGTTTTTTTTTAATTTTAAAAATATTTCAATTTTTTCCGTTTTTTTCCCTGTATTTTGGGTCAAAGAAATGCAGGCTGAGTGAGCAGAAGAGACTTCTTTAAAGAACATTAAAAATCTTACTGTTCAAAAACATTTGACTGGTAGTGTACATTTTATGCTATATTGTGAATATAGTGACAGAAACGCCTTCAGCTGACTATACTGACAATACAGCACATTCTCAAGTGCTTTATTGAGTTAATAATAAAAAAAAGACAAATTTTCATTAAAATATTGCTGCCAGGTCATTCTGTGTCAGCTCAACCAGTGGTTCTTCAGACCTTTCTCTTTAAAAGAAAAAAGTATCAGACCCACATTTGGTTTTTTACCACTAAAAATGTAGGGGCCATATCGAGATCCCAGGATCTCTGGACCTGAAGCACATAGGAATTTCTGAAATTTGTGAGTCATAAGTAGCACAGGTATATTTGTAGCAAACAATACATTGAATGGGCCAAAATGATTGATTTTTCTTTTATGCCAAAAATCATTAGGATATTAAGTAAAAATCATGTTCAATGAAGATATTTAGCAAATTTTCTTACCATTAATATATCAAAACTTAATATTTGATACAATTCTTGTATCTCGGCCAAAAATTGTCCTATCCTAACCAACCATACATCAATGAAAAGCGTATTTATTCAGCATCTCAGTTTCAAAAACTTGACCGTTATGATATACGTTTTGTGGTCCACCGTCACCTTTAGTTGATTTGACACTGAGTGACCCTGCCACATGAAAACATGCCTACTCCAGAGTAATATATATATATATATATATTTGCTTTATAACAAAAAAATGTATCATATTTTCAATGTGTGTAGATAGTTCCTCTGGGTCGTAAGGAGACGAAGGCAGCTGACCTGCTGAAACAACTTCAACAGGATGCAGATGAACTGAGAAAACAGAAAAAACGTCAAAACGTTTCAGGACTCCACAAGTAAGAGTGCATATTAAATACCTAATTTTATATAATATTAATAGTGGCAAATATTTAATATTATAATGACTTAGAGGGCACACTCTGTCAAGCAAATGAATGGTTTGTGCAAAACTTAATCTAACATCGTTTCCAATTCAAATGGTCTATGTCATGCTCTCTGATTGCATTGTTTACTATCAACGCCCTTTCTAAGTGATCCGAAAAATATCCCTCGTTTGTCAGACACCTATCCTGTTGTTGTAGGTAATTGGTGTAATTTCATCCATGTAATCGCACTGACTGCACAGAACGCTAAGTACAAATACTGAACTGTGACACAGAGCATTAATTCATTATTCAGCGTTTGATGGACGTATTCCCAACTTTTAATTCTTCAACCCAGATACCTTCAACTCCTTGACGGGAAAGCTCTTTACCCCTGCTTGGTTGACGCAGAGGATCACGTGATCTCGTTCCCACCAATCACAAACAGCGAGAGGACAAAGGTAATCTATGCAAATTAAGTGAAGTATGCAGAGGCTATTTCAGGTCAAGGTGGATGGCATAATCAACTTGACTGATTTTATAGCTTTATATGTTTTTTAAAATTACATTTTTTATTTCTTTATCTGGAAGGACATTGAAAGTATTTCGTAACAACAATAAAATACAGTATTAAAGCATGTAAAGCAGTTATGCAAAGGATGTTAAAAGTGTTTTTGTAACAACAATAAAAAACAATATTGAAGCAGTTATGGGATATTCATTTGTTCTGGTTAAAGGAGAAGTCCACTTCCAGAACAACAATTTACAAATAATGTACTCACCCTCTTGTCATCCAAGATGTTCATGTCTTTCTGTCTTCAGTTGTAAAGAAATTATGTTTTTTTTTAGGAAAACATTTCAGGATTTTTCTCCATATAATGGACTGATATGGTGCCCCAAGTTCGAACTTCCAGAATGTAGTTTAAATGCAGCTTCAAACGATCCCAAATGTGGTTGTAAACGATCCCAGCTGAGGAAGAAGGGTCTTATCTTTCAAAATGTTTGGTTATTTTCATAAAAATAATTCAATTTATATACTTTTTAATGTCAAACGCTCGTCTTGTCTTACTCTGCCTGGACGGCTCATGACAGTTAGGGTATGTCGAAAAACTCCAACCGTATTTTCTCCCTCAGCGTCCTATATCGCTGCTTTACCTTTTTTGTTAAGGGTGTTTGATCTTCTTTGCATGTTCACCTTGCAAGTTAGGGTTAGGGAGAGGGAGAAAATATGGTCGGAGTTTTTCGACATACACTAACTATCTTAAACCAGAATACACAGAGTTCAGGGAGAGTAAGACCAGATGAGCATTTGACATTAAAAAGTATATAAATTGTATTATTTTTATGAAAATAACCGATCTTTTCGATAGATTAGATCCTCCTTCCTCGACTGGGATCGTTTACAACCGCATTTGGGATCGTTTGAAGCCGCATTTAAACTGTATTTTGCAAGTTCAAAATCGGGGCATCATATCAGTCCATTATATGGAGAAAAATGCTGAAATGTTTTTCTCAAAAAACATAATTTCTTTATAACTGAAGAAAGAAAGACATGAACATCTTGGATGACAAGGGGGTGAGTACATTATCTGTAAACTGTTGTTCTGGAAGTGGACTTCTCCCTTAATATTTTATTAATTATTATTGTTGTTTTTTTTTTGTTCAAATTATTATTATTATAATTATTTTTTGCCAAACATCATTTTTAACAAACTTCTGTCTATGCAGATAAAGAGGTCTACACAAGAGCTGTTTTTAGAGGTGACGAGCTCCACCAGTCTGCAGATCTGTAAAGATGTCATGGATGCACTGATAATAGTAAGTAAAGTGTTTTATTTTATATTATTTTTTCAGTATTTTGTTACAATTTTTTATCTGATATTTTTAAATATGTTTAATTTTGCATTTTGTCGTTTGTCTTTGGGCTTATTTTTGTTTTCCTAGTGATTTGTACTAGTATTGCTATGCTGTAAATAATGCGTAATATTTTATATGAGCTATCTGACTGACTTCAGTGAGGGCACTGATTTGTGTCTGCGCTGTAGGAGTGCAGGATTGGATAGCACTGTTATGCTATTTGACTGCACAGCTTTTGAATGCTGATACCCTTGTGGAAGAAATGAGCTCATCTTTCTGCACAGACACACACACACACACACACACACACACACTTGGTATACAGTATCTCGGAGGCATTGCACCATCACATAATACAAGTGCAATTCAAGAGCCCCTGACTGCTGCTGATTTTATTAGTCAAGTTATTTGTTTAATTAATGTTCCTAATTTATAGCAAAACAATTTTGTTAGAAAAATCCTATTTTTCAGTTAGAAACAATCATCTGATGTAATGGAAAACTGTGAAATGTGACAAGGAAAATAAAACCTTGAAGCTGTGAGATTTACTCCACGATACAAATGACCTGTCCCACTTTCGCGCGTTCTTCTTTTACGACAGCTCAAATAACTACTGAATATTTTACCATAAAAGACACACTGAATAATCAGTGTCGTTAAATTGGTTATCAAGCTGGGTCATTGTATTCAGTTTATCAGCCTTAATTAGCAATTATGCTATTACTAAGTGCCAAGGCAGTTGAAATGCGTCCATTTTCACGTATCCAAAGGCATTTATACAAGCATTTTTTGTGGTTAGTAGCAGCCATGAGTGTTTATAGTGTTCATTAGTGTAATATTCATGCTGTTTTTCTGACTGTTCTTGTTTCTATTTTAGAAAATAGCTGAGCTTAATAAATTAACCTTTGACGGAAAGGAGGACGTGGGCTCGGATGAAGAGACGGATGTGAATTCAGATCGTCCCACAGAGGACCCGGCCTCCCCTGAGCTGACCGTGGTACAAGTGAAGGTCGTGGACATAGATGGAAACCTTAAAGTGGTCTACCCATCAAAAACTGACCTGATGTCGGACGCCAGCAATCTAACAGTCATCCGATAACAAAATTCATCTGTTGGCTTTCTTTCTAATTTTGTCATGCATTCACCCCTCTCCATATCGTTTTCTCTGTCACCAAATTAATACGGCAATTAAAACATTCATTCAAATATTGGTTGCAGTGGTTCTCATTTACACTCCTGCTTTTTGTATGGAAACCCATTTCCACCTTAGTGTAAAAAAAATAACATTGATAGGGCAACTAGGGCTGCTCTCAACTAAAGATTTTTCCGGTCGACTAGTAATTGTTCATTTTAAGCATTAATTGACTATTAGTCACACGTTTATTAATATCCCATATAAATCATAATAATGAGCCTATAACATCTTACATATCCCGGTAAGCGCTCAAGCACACGCAAAAAAAGCTTGCCACAGCGCACCGGCAGATATAATAGTTATAAATGTGTCAGAGAAAACATCAAGGAGACTGCATTAACATTTTAATAATTTATTGATAAACTAGTGCTTGCTTTGTTTTTGGCTTGTGAAGTCCACGACACTGACTCGTCATCTCCGCAGTAGTGGATGCGCCTTTATGCATGTTTCATAAGGATTACATAATCTAAGAATATTTGTTTTCTATTTGAATTGGTTCATTTAAAAGTAGACATTTCACAGAGTTTCGAAGTTTTGCACTCAAGTTCACAGAGATCGAGATGGCAGAAAACGCATTCTGTCTGCTTTACCTTACAAAAGCGCAACATTTTGTTGTTATTGTGAGTGCACACAAATAAACGCAGAGTCTTTACGAAAGATGTATTACTTTTATCTGTATGACCAGAAATGGAGTATTTTCAGAGCGCCCCCATCTGTCATGCAGTGAGCACGTTACTGTTCAGTTTCCACGCTCAGCAAAGACACTTGAAAAGCGCACATTTTTCTAGGTTAAAATTAGATTGAGCAGCCATGTAAAGTTGGTACTACATACATCTTTCAGATGAAAAGCCATATTTCAGGTCGATGAATGATAGGTGAGCATTTGGATGTCCTGCCTAAAGTACTATATTAGATCAGTCATTAATGATCTGTTCGTCATGGACTGCGAGACTATTCTTTTTGCAACTAATTAATTTTGTATAGACTAACTGTGACAAGCATTTTGAAGCTTTGCTGAAATTACAATTTGGACTTTCAACCCATTGATCCCCATTGAAGTCCACTATATGGAAAAAAAACCTGAAATGTTTTCCTCAAAAACCTTAATTTCATTTCAATTGAAGAAAGAAAGACATGAACGACTTTGAATGACATGGGGGTGAGTAAATTATCAGGAAATTTTCATTCTGGAATGAACTTTCTTCTTTACGCAAGGTTTTTAACTTCGTATTGACTGTTCATACAGCAGGTTTAATCCATCTGGATGGAAATCATCTGCATCATTATCAAAACTAGTAGTTAAGTCTCATAATTCAGTTTATAGTAAGGTTAAATTACCAGAACTATTTTAAAAATGCCCATCTTCTGACATTTTTAGTGAAGTGACAGTAGTATTGTTTGCATCCTGTGTTTGTTTGTGCCTGTGGAGCACATGAATGCTCCGGGTTTGGTTACAGATCAGATGACTGGCCGACTCAGAAAATGTAAAGAGGAGGAGAGTAAGTCTGAGCTGTCTATAAGAGATGTAAGCAGGACACTGTCTGTCAGGACAGTCCATCATGCTACATGACATTGACAATCGTCCACTTTGCTCTTATTAAAAAGTTATGAAAATGACCCAGAGGAATGACATTTGGGACCACAGGACAAGATGGAAGAGTGGATCTAGTAAAACTCTTAATATCCAGGAAAATGTCCATATGCTTGAGACTTTGAAGACCTCAAGTCCATCTGTGCCCATCTGTCTGGAGTTGATTGGAATGAAGGGATCCTACAATTTATCATCAGGGTGGAAACTGGCTGGAAATCGAAAAGAGCAAAACTTCAAACCTCGTAAGGTTTTAATGCCGAAAGTAAACGATGGCAGGACTTTGACAAAGAGTAGCTCACTGCCTCCAATATACAGCCCAAGAATATCCACCAATTCCATGTCTAGTGCAAAAACATGTGTGTCAAGCTGGGGAGTTGGATTTCAGGAGAAGAAAGCCAATATCTTGTCCACCTGCGTAAGGATGGACAAGGCATTGTTCAGCGGACAAAAGCAGGGATGTCAGCTGATCTGCAACGGACTGGCTGTTTTTAATGATGGGCTGCAGGTTCAAAACCAAGACCCGAGACAGGACAGCTTGAAGATTTCTGATGCATCAGCAGGGCAGCCACAGGATGGACGTCTGGATGTAGAGCCCAGTAACGTCAGTGCCAAAAACAGCAAAGTGGTGACAGAAAGGATGAAGGGTTCAGCGAGTGTATCGAATCAGCCATTCTCTGATTCGGCTATTGAGATGGAAAATGAGAATGAAATGAATGAAATGATGGACAATCAGGAGGATGAGTATTATACTTACCAAAGGATCACAGCATGGATTGTCAAAGTAAATGCAAGCTTGTTTTCTTCATCAAAAGATGAGATTATTGATCAAATACTAGAAGAGCAAGATGTGGATACTATTAAAATCATCTATGACCAGGACTGATGTCAGATGTAATGGTAATTGTAAACAGTTTAAAATAGTTCAGCTTTAGTTAATGCATTAGGTCTTGTTCATTGTTAAAACAATAACGTATATTCAACATGAAATGTTAAAAAATGATTTAGATCACACTACCATTCCACATTTTAAGTTGGGTTTTAGGCTGCATTTATTCTAAACAAAAATACAGCAAAAACAGTAATATTGTGTAATATTATTACAATTTAAAATCATTGTTTTATATTTTAATATACTTATAATATAATGAATTTTCAGCAGTCATTATGTCATTCTTCAGTGTCACATCCTTCAGAAATTATTCTAGTATGTTGATTTGGTGCTCAAGAAACATATTTATCAATGTCAAAAACAGTTTAAATGCATTCACTGTCACTTTTGATCAATTTAATCCATGCTATAATCCACACAAAATATTATTTAAAAAAGTGACCTCAAATGTTTGGACTGTTTATGTAAAAACATTAATAAAAGCTGCTGTATAAGTGCTGTTGTTTGTTAGTTCATGATAATGCATTAACTAAAGTTTTAAAAAACTAATTGTAAAGGGTTTACTGTTAATTTTACACTAACTTCATAATTGTATTTTTGCTATAATAGCAAATTATAGGCTATGTGTTGTGTTCACTAAGGCACTTTTCGATTTGATATCACTGACATTCAAATATAAAATAAAACAAAATCTGGGCTGTTTTGGATTGAAGTATTTTATTTGTTAACATTTAAGTAGTTAAGATACTAAGTTCAAATAAATGTAATATATTTGTCAGTGAAGAGTTGCACATTTTAAAACACATTTTATATGCTACAATAATAAACAGCAAAAAACAAGATGTTTCTTTAATGGATATAATTCATGTTTTAAATAACAGCCAGTTCCTTAAATAGTCAGTTTTGTCAAATAGTGTCTTCATCAGCATCGGTGAACGTAGTATCCTGTGATGTATCCAACAATGAATATAACAACCATCAGGGTCAAAGATGTTGCTACTTTCATCACAATACCCAGCCGTCCAGTACACAGCCTGTTATAGAGACTATATGAGTACAGACATGAGTTATTTGATTTTTTGATCCATTAACAACACTTTTAAACTGATTCATATAGTTTCTTAGTTTCTCACCCAGTCAGTCTGGATTGTGAATGCGGCACTTGCATGTTCAGGTTGTCTTCATTCCAGCGGTTGTACTGAACACTGGTCTCATTGGGCTCCATTTCCCTTCAGTTCTCTGCTCTTCTGTCAGCTGCAAAGGAAACACAAATAAAAAAAGAGAAACTACTAGCAAACTTTTTAAACACAAAAAACGATCCTGCTACATTTCACTTCAAGAAAGTGTCTTTTGCAGAGCTTAGTAACGGAAAAGTCTGCATTTCCTTTCTACTTATGGATTTGCTGTGTCTTAGAAAAGCTAATCATTTGACAATTTAGTAATCTGAAGAGTTAATGAATAAGATAAAGCAGTTAGTGACTGAACTCCAGTGTACATATATACAGGTGCTATATTTTGTAGTCATTTTCATTATCTCACACTTCAAGAGTTATAGTTTTTTCAAATAGCTGAAGTTTGTACTGCATCACAGTAGTATGTTACACTCAAATATGTTAGTGATCAAATCACTGTTTTGATCATTTTTCTGCTTTATCTGCAAATCTGTCATGAATCAAAGCATAATTTGAATACTCACAGGTTCTCAGGACATCAACTGGCAAGTCAATAAAATCCTTAGTCTCTGACACTGTCTTATGTAGGCTAGATCATTTCTAAAGAGCAGCGAGTCCACGAGTTCATTCAGGTAAACCTTTGCTCACATCCTGTCGTAAAAGAAATCCTTGATAAAAATATACTGCTGGTCAGGTTTCTTGAGTTAAGTTGGTTTAGTATTATGTAGAACTAAGTACAAATGAATAAATATTTCACAAACAGCTTAAAATAAATATACAAATGATATTTTATGAAATATCTGTAAAAATGGACACAAGTCAGTTAACAGTTAATTCTGTTCCTTAAATTTAATCGTCTATAGGCCTATTTGTCAACTGCCAGTTGTAGTGTCATTTATTTTGAAAACAACTTCTTTCACCTGTTGTCATACAGTTTATTTGACTTTATTGGACTTTATAATGCAATATTTTATGTGTTCTTTATAAAACATTTGAATATGTTATTTTGTGTGTTTGTGAAAAGTATTCTGCCATGTATAAGAGACAGGGGCATTTTGACAGCCTCAAGGCCAAACAGCCTGACTGTGCAGACCTCATGGTCTACGTGAGTGTGTGTACGGAAGGAAGAACCGGAGATAGGAGGTGCCACAGGATAAGACAGTGCGGAACTAGATAATGCATGTACATCTCATTAAAATCCTGACAGGTCATTACAATCCTAAAATGTATATGCCTTGCAACCTTTGGTAACCGGAAAGTGGTTATCTATTGAAAAACAGTCTAGCAGGTGCTTTACAATGAAAGCCTTATGAAAATTAATAAACAACTATGGAAAAGTACTGGAATGACGTATCTACAAGTGATCTGAATGCTCACTGGACAGTGACCAATAATGAAATTGTACAAAGACAGCAGCCTGCTGCTGCTTTGTTGTCTTCTTGCATTAAAGTCTAATTTTGACTATTGGAACTCTGCCTCCTGAGCAGTATTTTGCAAAACAGAGAAGACTTACACAACATTACTTACTGCATATATTTAGATGCAAAATCAAGACCATTGTTGTAACGCTGCTGTTCTCCTACAGATTACAGAGCACACCCCGGTACAGTAGGTGGCGATATGCACCTGAACAAGTTGGTTGCGACCCGCCAATAAACCGAGAGAGAAAGAGAGAGAGAGATTACAGAGAAAGAGTGTAAACATTTTTCGAGAAGCGATAATACTGTTTATTTGTGGATGAGACCGTTTCAGTAATTGTTTACGTAGAGAACGTTTTTACCTATTTTCTGAATTCAAATATTCTGGAGCAACCATGCATGATCGCTGATGGTTTATAAGAGAGACGCTCCCCTTTTCATTAAAAGTTGTTGCATCTGTTTTTGGCTGCTTCGTTATGGCCACTCTGACGAGGCAGGACCTTAATTTTGGCCAAGGTAACTTTCAGTTGATTTGTAAATGTTGTGCATTGTACAGCTTTCAAATAACGCCATTTTGAGTATTCTGATTATATTGCTCATTTGCAGTTGTTGCGGACATTCTCTGTGAGTTTTTGGAAGTGGCCATTCACCTCATCCTGTATGTCAGAGAGATTTATCCATCTGGTATTTTTCAGAAAAGAAAGAAGTACAACGTACCTGTGCAGGTAATGTTTTTTAAGATTGACATTAACGCTGTTATAAAACAGTAACTAATTCCTGTATTTAGGAGCTGAAAGGTAGTGTTGAATGAAGGTGATGATGTAAGCACTTACATTTATTTTGACAGATGTCATGCCATCCAGATTTAAATCAGTACATTCAAGACACGCTCCATTGTGTCAAACCGCTGATAGAGAAGGTGAGGTTCTTATTTCATATTCAATTAATGTACATGTTTGAAAGAAAAACAGGTCAATGTAACATAATGACCAATAAAATAACATTTGCTTTCATATGTGCTGTGCAGAATGAGGCTGAGAAGGTTGTAGTGGTGATCATGGATAAAGAGCACCATCCAGTGGAGAGGTTTGTGTTTGAGATCTCACAGCCTCCACTGCTGTCCATCAGGTGAGTGACAGTGGGTTCAGAGTTGTTAAATCAGGGTTAAAGTTGTGCATTTTTCTCACATGTTTGTGTTGGGTTTTTACTGTGTCAGCTCAGAGACTCTGCTGTCTCATGTGGAGCAGCTGCTGAGAGCTATGATCCTAAAAATTAGTGTATGTGACGCTGTTTTGGACAACAATCCTCCAGGTAGGAGCTCAGCCGTCACCACAAAATGATCTGTTCCAATAATTAAGCTTACACTTCTTAAACTTAAAGGTGTAATAGATTTACATTTAATTTGTGGATTTTCTTCCACTCTGCAGGATGCACTTTCACAGTGCTGGTACACACCAGGGAAGCTGCCACAAGAAACATGGAGAAAGTTCAGGTCATCAAGGTGTGTTAAAACAGCTGTATGTTTAACCCATTTAATTGTTTTTCTTTTTTGTCTCACTCTGTTGACTAGATATCTAAGTGAACTGCTGGCAAGTCTGAAAAACAAAACCTTTTTTTTCAAATGTTCCACAAAAAGATCCCCTTCATGCAAACCTGATGTGAAATCTTATATAATTCCTTCTGCGATTTTCACACTTCCCCTACCCTTGGCTAGATATTGTACACTGACTTTGCAAGTAGGGTTTCATTTCTTGTATTTAATTTGCTCCTTCACTTTAAAGGGATAGGTCACAAAAAAATTAAATTCTTCAGCATTTACTCAACATCATGTTGTTACAAACCTGTATGACTTCATTACTTCGGTGGAACAGAAAAGAAGATATTTTGAGAAATGTCTCCAAGTGTCACCAAAACTGTTTGGTTACCAGCATTCTTCAAAATATGTGACCCTTTTAGGAAATTAAGTAAAGATCATGTTCCATGAAGATATTTTGTAAAATTCCTACTGTAAATATGTGAAAACTTAATTTTTGATTAGTAATATATATTAAGAACTTTATTTGAACAACTTTAAAGGCAATTTTCTCAATATTTAGATTTTTTTGCACCCTCAGAATCCAGATTTTCAAATAGTTGTATCTCGACCAAATATTATCCTATTCTAAACATACATCTGTGGAAAGCTTATTTAAACCCTAAAGGCCCGTTTACACCAAGAACGATAGCGATAACTAAAGATAACGTTCTAAAAATCGTTTCAAATTTAAGAGAATAGAGTTCACACCACGACTATAACGATATAGGGGGACAATATCGTTGGGATCACTTTCAGAACAACTTTTTTTTTTTTTTTACAACTGATGAACGATAAAACACTGACAAAAAGATAATTATCATTGTATTTGTAGATATGGTTATCGTTCTTGGTATAAACGGGCCTTAAATCTCTGCACATTCTTATGTTATGTGTATATTTTACAGGATTTTCCATGGATTGTTGCAGATGAGCAGGAAGTTCACATGGAAGAGGCAAAACTCATTCCCTTAAAAACAATAACTTCTGATATTCTCAAGGTGAGAATTCACAGCTCTTTTGTACAGAGAGTCAGATTTTATTGCTTCAATGAAAGTGGGCTGAATGAATGAAATGAGTTTGTCTGTGTTTCACTCTGTCTCGAATCACACTCACGGAAAGGGCTTGAGAAACAGTGTCTCCTCCGTGGCTCGGTACGCTTTCAACGCATTTTTTTAGTCTCAAGCAAGAGACTGTACGACATTCACGTTACATGATTTGACTGATTTATACATAGAAAGGGTGACAGCGCACCACATTAAAAGAAATTAACATTCATGTTTTGATAACCGCTGGCCCACTTCAAAAGAAAACTAAAAATAAATCTTCATCTTTGAGAGCAACGGGACCCGCCCAGCTTGCGTATTTTGCATATAGGGAGGATCGGCTCTGCAAGCGCTGCTGTCAATGATATGAAAGAGAAACTAAATACTGAAACATTCTGACATTCATATTGCAACAGTCATACTGACTAAAAGGTCATCACGGCAACATGACTACATGTTCTCGGTGGGGGAAAAAGGGAAATAACATGTTTTTGTTTAAGCTCGTCTTGTAACATTTTCACATGAGGTTTTCTTTTCTTTTAAACAGATGCAGCTCTATGTAGAAGAAAGAACACAGAAAACCTGATGCTCTTTAAACGGATGAAAGCTGGTGTTTACCACAGGAATCACTTTGTTTTTTTGTTTTTTTTTTTAAGTTAACAGACTTGTTTATAAATTACGTTTTGGTAACATAACAGTATATTGAGCTGGATTGTGCATTTTAAGTAAGTAGAACTAATGTTTGTCAGTATATCTGAATCTTTTGTCTGTTTCATTTTTGTCACCTTTTTTCTCATGTTCATTGTGTTGAAATTGTCCTGTTTTATTTTTAATACAATTTTGTGATCTTTCCCTGCTCATTTCTACCTCTGTCGTGACACCAGATGCATGTTTACAGAATGAGATGTGGAAGCATTGTCCATTGTTAGTTCATTATAATGAATCCATCAACTAATGTTAACAAACTGAACTTCGTTTTAACGTGTACCCTGATAAAGTTAAAGAAAATCATAAGTGTAATCCTGATTTATTGTTTTTTTTTAAACATTTTTAATTCACAAACATTATTTTGATGCATTCTGTTGACATAGTGTTAATCATTGCATCAAAAATAATAAAACAACATCAGCAACAACAACAAAAAGACTTGTTTAAATAACTTACAACTGGTCAGTGAATGCTTTGCGTAGGACTTGAAAAGCAGAACTGAAAATCACATCATCTGAGCAAACATTTACATTTTTTCTGTAGTTTTCCCAGAAGGGGATAGAGAAATTTGCGTGTCACAGACATACATTGCCAAACTAATCCTGTCCGAATCTGTCAAGCCTGTTTTTCTTTGTACAATCGCTGTACAAATTATTTGCTGTTTTTCAGTAAACTCAACTGAGAAATAAAATGCACGGGGCTTTCCAAAGAAAATTGGGACTGGGATTTTTTTAAAACGTTGACAACAGGATTGTTTAAATGATTGGTAATATGAGGGGAGTTTGAGCTGTATTGCATCTAAGTAAGTATAACTTTTTTTTTTTACACATTTTTATTGTGTTTTTGCTTAGTATTTATCGCTGTGCTGAAATTGTCTTTATATTTAATATAAACATAAATGCTATATATTTACATAAATGTTATGACTGCTCCATATTAACAAAGTCACGATGGATGTAGTTCGGAAGCACATTTACATTGCATTACATTCAAACAATGTTCTTTAGTCATTAAGTTTTTTGTTAACATTCTGTTTAAAAAGAATTGAAATGTTCTGTGCACACTATTGAAGGATCCCTCAGGATCATAGTGAGATGTTCTGTTGGCTGTGAATTTTTTTTTTTTTTTTTTTCCCCCGGGTGAGCTGTCCACCTTAGTTTTCAATGCAGAACTAAGCTGTCTTCTGGTAATGTGTAAGACTTCCGGTTCATAACCCGCTGTAGGAAAATAACGAGTAGAATAACAAGTTCCAGTAAATGGTAAAAACTGTTTGCATTACAAACCATTGTGTGCATAATTACGATAACACATTAAAATAATATGGTAAGACACACCCATTTGCAATATCAAGCAGCAAAACAAACTGTTTTGTACAACTAAAAATAGCTGGAAGGGAATGACACCAGAAGCCATTAAATTTACAAATGACTGCGCCTGCTCTTACTGGAAAAATAAGTAATAATAGTAAATAATATTCTTTTAAGACAACATGAAGTGAAAGAAGGTTTCATATCCCCTTTATTCCCATGATTGTCAAGAAGTGAGAACGTTTGTGGGATGGGGCTTTTAGTTTAGTTTAGGTTCTAAAGCAGTGTTTCTCGACTGGTCCTGGGCACTCCCCCAACACTGCACAGTATGTGTGTCTCTAAAATCAAACACAACTGATTCAACTCATAAGTTCATTAGAAGAAATTCTAGGACCTGAAATGCTTGTGTCAGATGAGGAAGACACAAAATGTGCAGTGTTGGGGAGCACCCAGGACCAGGGTTAAGAAACACTATTCTAAAGTGAAGACTAGTTTAGCTCCAACCTTGATCAAACTCACCTGCCTGTAACTTTCTATTGATCCTAAAGACCTTGATTAACTTGTTCAGGTGTGTTTGATTAAGGTTGGAGCTGAGCTCTTGCAGGCCAGAGTTGAGAACCCCTGGGTTAGTGTTTCCCAGCCCTGGTCTTGAGCAACTCCCAGTACTGCACATTTTGTGTGTCTTCCTAATCAAACACACCTGATTCGACTCACAAGCTCATTAGAAGAAACTCCAGAACAGGGGTGGCGAACATCGGTCCTGGAGAGCTGCAGCCCTGCATAGTTTTGCTTCAACCCTAATCAAACGCACCTGAACAAGCTAATCAAGGTCTGAAGGGTTACTAGAAAGCAACATGCAGGTGAGTTTTAATTAGGGTTGGAGCTGAACTCTGCAGGGCTGCGGCTCTCCAGGACCGGAGTTCGCCACCCCTGCTCCAGAAGCTGAATTGGGTGTGTCAGATAAGGGAGACACACAAAATGTGCAGTGTTGGGCACCCAGGACCAGGGTTGAGAAACTGCTTTAGTTCAGGGATGGGCAACGTCGGTACTGGAGTGCCGATGACTTGCAGAGTTTAGTTCCAACTCTAATCAAACACACCTGATCAAGCTAATCAAGGTCTTAAGGATTACTAGGGCTCAAGCGGCAACCTCCCGCTCTCTCTATTAAAACTAACACGGAAGTGACTTAAACTGCAATTCATCGACCGGCCACTAGAGACTGGCTCCAAAAGGGAGTCAATCCCATAGACTCCCCATGTTAAAATGCCCAACTTTACAGCAGGGTACAAAAAGTGGTTTTGGTCTATATAGCTAATTGTGTCCTTCATGTCAACTGTGATTTTTTTAGAACTCATCCGTTTAAATTATATTAAGCCTTAAAGTTCTGCATAAATTAGGGCGTGGTCACTTGAGTGACAGGTGGATTGCCGCTGCTGTCACCTCCATCGTGCTAAGCGGGTGTGGTTTCAGCAACCAGCTTCACCCACGTCCCGCCTCTTTGCCCATTTTTGATCATCCGGGAGTGACGTGCAGTGACGCAATTCCAAGATGGCGAAAGCCGACTCTTGCCCACTAAGAGCTTCAGAAATGCTTTTCAGAAACCTACGGGTGATGTCATGGACACTACATCCATATTTTTTTACAGTCTATGCTAGGGCTACAGGCAGGTGAGGGTTTTTTTAGGGTTGGAACTAAAGTCTGGAGGATATCAGCATTGCCTATCCCTGCTTTAGTTTATTGCTCTATTTACGTCTCTCGAACTGTTACATGCAACTTTACAGTTGATTCACATCTTGGTATTCAGTGTTAAATATTATAAAGCAGTATTATAAAGCTGCTTTCTACAATCTAAATTATTAATCATAAAAAAGTTGGACATTGCATCTCTCTTTCCTTCTTCTGTAGAATAATGCAGCCAAAATGTTGCATATATGGCCACAGTCATTTTGCACTAATGATGTCATTTGGAGCCAGAGTTTGCTATAATCCCAAATTCATTTACATGGAGAGGGAGGATTTTATGACCTATACTGCAGCTAGCCACCACCAGCCAGATCTGATACAGTTACAATTGACCCTTGGCAAACAGCTTGATTGACAGGCTATCTGACCAATCATAACGCCGAATCCACCATTCTGTCTGACAAACAAATCAGACAGGCGAGTAGATTAACTTTCGGTGAAAAAATTGTGCGTGTTGACGTCTTTCTGCGGTTGAAATAAAATGCATTCTGATGTTCATTTATGTTTTTTCTTTAGTGCTTTATGTAAATAAGATGATCGGTTCACATGTCGATTGATCTAATAAGGCAATACAGTGATCTGTCACGACACACTAAAGAGCCACAAACCGGTATTTATTGTTTGAATTTCTTACAAAAATTACATTTTAAAGCTGAGACCTTGTTTCATACCAGAAGTAACCTGCTCTGTCTTGTCTGTCAGCGTGTTGTGAGTTCCCTTTTTTTGCTCTGCAATGTATTTTTCACTGCGTTAGAACATTATGTGTAGTGTGAGAGCAGCATTGTTTGTTGGACATAGCAACAGTAACTAAGGAGGCCGGGTTTTTGCCAAAGACTATCCACAAGTTTCCTACGCCCTTGCATCAAAAGTGGGAGCATCTTCCGGTTGGACGTGACACTCATTCATTCATGAAGCACAGAGAGTTTCCTCTGTCTGTTTCAGGAAAAGATTCAAAGCTTCGAGAGTTTCGAAAACTGCACGATCTGGTAGTTAGTAAAAAAATAAAGCAGCCAAAAGCCTGTGAAGCTCCATCGGAAGAAGCAATCACCACAATTTCCATAGAATGACTTGTTATATGCACAAATGAAAGCCTAACCATGAGTGTGTTTGTTTGTTGAATTTCTGACTCTGATAAATTAATTTACCCATTAAACAGTGCCATTAAATGCCAATATGAATATCAATATGATGTAATAAAAGAATAGTGTACACATATATTAATATCGTATGGCAAATATTTAATTTTCCTGAAATAATTTGTATTGTTCATATTACTTGTATGAGTGGGTATTTAAAAATGTAATTATTAAATAAGTCCCAATGAAAATGTACTGGCAAAGTAAGATCTGGGGGTCGAACATTAGGACACGCAAAGTGAATCACGCACATGACTGGACAGAAAGTGAGGCTTCTACGAAAGTGATTTCTACGTTAACAAGCCTGGAATCGTGGCTTCATTTGGCATGCCCTTTAACACAAGCTCTGATGTCTCGGTTCAAATGTCATTTCACTAGTTGACAGCCATTCAAGATTTAATGATTCAAACTTGCTAAAGATGTAGGAACACAAATTCGAACAGCATATGTTGTCCCTAAGAACCGTAGTGACATCTCTTATAAAGGCTTGCAACTTTACAAAGTAAACAATGGTCCAAAAAACACTTAGCCTCTTCGCTAATTAGCCCACAAAATACCATTGGTATACTATGCCGCCTCACCGGAAGTTGTACCCACTTGTTGTTCTTTTTTACAGCAGTGCCCCCCGGAAACTTGTGGATAGACCTTTTTCCTGAGTAAACGATGAGTGCCGCCATTACGAATTCTAACGTCCAATTGGATGCTCTTCTGTTCCGTTCTCCATTTGCACGTCACTGCAGCTGCCGTTGGATGTCCTGGTTGCTATAGAAACAGTAAGAGTTCTGAGACGTATGGTCAGGACTGTGCATGTACTGGCTGGTCTAGCCTGAAAAATAAGCTTTTTTTAAGGCTGTTTGAGCAAAAGAAACAACATTTATGACATGGTTGTTGTCAGATTTTATTGTTAATTTCAAATATGAAATTTAATCGTAAGCTTGGTGAACAGAATTGGAGAATTGGATGTTTTCCCATTCAAATAGATAGGGGCTGCACTTGCATGCCTGAGAGGCATTTCAAAGATGGCCGCCAAGTGAAATGTCTTGTCTTAAAAGTACTTTGGTTTTTGCGAAGGGTCAGTTTCATGCTGACACGTGACATTCTGCTTGAGCTGAATTTTGTGTTGGCAACACTATCAATGTCAAAGCCCTCACTTGCTCCTGAACTGGTAATTATAACTTGTAAACTCTGAATATTCTGAGAATTATGACTTGGACCAGTGACAGATGTACCACCTGACCACCATCAAGCTGATTTTTGGTGCTACTTAGGCGCTAACTCAGAGTCTGAGAACATGAGGTGCTTAGCAATATCCCTCCTTGTTTCCTTGCTTCTCCATCCTCCATCCTATAACTTGGAAACCATTCGAGCTCAGCTATCTTGTAGGACATCTCAATCAGTGTTAATTTCATTGACAAATAATTTTCTTTATAATTTCAATATTTTTTTCAATGACGAAAACAAGACGATGATATAAAACTCGTTTTGAATGACAAAAGCTATGTCGACAAATCTATAGACATTTTCGTCAACAAATAAAAACGAGACAAAAATGTTAGGGAGGGACGATTTGGGAAAAGATTCATTCAGAACGAATCTGCTGCGTGGTTAAGAGTTATGTGTGAAATTGAACCATATCATATCAATCTATCCAGCAGGACGCAAGCTAGCATATGCTTGCTGCATGTCTCATTAAATCATTAAAAAATTCAATATCTGGGAGTAAGAGAAGAGCAGACATATTGATAAATTTGACGACGCAAAAAAAGAACTCAATTCAGTCTGGTTTTCTAAGCACACAACACTGAACTAGCACACAAAATGATGCTGAATTGTCCATTTTGACTAGTATTCATGTAAACACACTAAGGTAAACATAAACAGTTGGGAGAATAGCAGATGTGTATCAGTACGTTGCATCCATGCATTCGGTTTTACAGGGGCAGCGGCCAAATTTAGTTACTCTTGACTGAATCACTTTAGTAGCCCTAATAAAGACTAATCAAAAGTTATTTATATAAATAAATATGTCTGCTTGAAAGAATGAGGAATGTGGTAAACAAGTTGTTATAAAGAATGCATAATTAGCTTATATAACCATTGGTATTTCATTGAAAAGAAGAACAATTTTTTTTTTTTTCTAATCCTGTGATTCCCCTGTCCTTATTTCCTTTCCTTGCATCCTTCCTTCATATCCTAATAGGGGGTGGAGCTAAGACGTGAGGAAAGGAAACAAGGATGCACAAATAAGAAATAAGAAGCACCCCTGGAAAACTATGAGTAAAATGTCACGTATTGTCATCTCAGAATTATGTAATTATGACATGACATAAACGTAGCATGATATAGCAAAGGAAGCACATGATAAGAGCACACATGAGAAAATCACATGGCACAGAACAGGAAACCTAACTACGACAAAAATAAAGAACATGAAAATAAATGAATACAACATAAAACAGACATAACAGTAGGTGTTTAGTTTTAATACCCATAAATTTTAGTAAAATGGATTTAAAAGAGATGACTAGTGGGTAATTGAGACAGAAGCACAATTGACCATACTGAAGACGTGTAATAATTGTACACTGGAGAGTTGTTAGGGTCTGGCACAATTTGTCTGTCTCTCTCTTTTTCTGAAAGTCATCTAATACAAGTTTTTTTTTTTCAGATTTTTCAGCTCAGGGAAAATGATAACCTCTGCACTAGTTCCCTGATATGTGTATATTCTATCTTCTATCAGCAATGCTACCTCTCCTCATCATGAACATCATGTGCTGTGTGTGGCAACTTGCAATAATGCAGAATATGAGTGTTGCCCAATGTGTGATCCAGGTACGTCTGATTGTCCTTTACTCATCACCACAACAGATGTAGATGAAGTCAGATTTTCCCCTGGTACCACTCTGGAATTTCTCTGTGGGCTATGCAAAGCATCAGGTGCAATCTCATGGGCAGAAACTAACATTTTGGGTACTTTCCCTTCATCTGGAATAGCAGCTGTGAAATCTATTTACATAGGCTTAAAATAGCAGTGTGAAATCTATTTACATCTCCCCCCTCTGAATCTCCCCCCTCCCGGAAGGCACGTCTCGCGCCTTAACATATACACTGGGGAGGGGGGGTGGGCAGATCAGGGAGCTTCAGGAAGCCATGGTGGGTCAGGGAGCTTGGGAAGCCATGGCGGATCAGGAAGCTTGGGGAGCCATGGCGGAGCACCGTCCAGGAGGCCATGGCGGATCAGGGAGCTCGAGGAGCCACGGCCGATCAGGGAGTTCGGGGAACCACAGTGGAGCATACAGTCCGAGAGGCCATGGCGGATCAGGGAGCTCAGGGAGCCATGGCGGAGCATACAGTCAGGTAAGCCATGGCAGATCAGGGAGCTCAGGGAGCCATGGCAGAGCACACAAGGTCTGGACGGCGCTTTGGAAGCGCGGCCTCTGGACGGCGCTCAGGAGGGGCGGGCTCTGGACGGTGCTCAGGTGGGCTGGACGGGACCAGCAGAGTTGTAGGAGGGCTGGATGGGACCAGCAAAGACGAAGGAGAAGGAGAGAGGATAGGGGCCTCAAACCCCATGGTCAGCGCCAGGTCCATAATGTCCTTAATATATAGGTGGCTTGCCATACGAGAGGTCGGCGGCCTTGAGCACGGGTCGGCGGCCGGCGGTTTTGAGCGAGCCGCGGCTGGAGTTCTTGAGCGAGCCGCGGCTGGCAGTTCGGGGCTGAGGACACAGATGGAGCCTTGGAAAAGATGGGGGTACTTGGGGCTGGGCAGGTAGTCTGAGCCGTTGGTGCGGTATGTGGGGGTTCCCGGCGAGGAGTGAGCCGTCATGACGCGACGTTTTCCAGAGGGGGCTAGGCGACGAGACTTATAATTCTCCCTTGTTTCTTTGACTTCAAAATTAGAACTGTTTAAATAAAGGACGAGATTAATCAGTTCGATCAGGGGATACTCACACATAGGAAGATCGCAACGGATAGTCTTGTTGTCCAGCCCCAGCTGAAAACACGCACCTAGAGCAGCGTCATGCCAGCTCAGCTGGTTAGCGAGCTCGAGGAAACCCTCCACATATCTCTCCAACCTCCGACCACCTTGCCGCAGACCCAAAAGCGCGTCCTCAGCCTCCGGCATATTTTTTGGTCCGATCTTCTGTCAGGGTTGTGTGTAGGAAGGAGCCGTAGGATGAGGAAATATAACAAACGGGCTTTAATCATAAAATCCAAACAAGGGTACAGAAACAGCAGGGGAACACACACTCACATAACGTTAAGATCGGACAAAAACCAAGGGACTGAATCAAACTTATAAAGAGGTGCTAACCAGACAAAGACAGGTGTGGGTAATTAACCAATGAAGACTTAACACGAAAAACGGAACAGGAAAGACCATATAAGGGCACAGAAGGGCGAAACCAACAAAACAGTCCACAGGGGTGTGAACAATATATAGATGGTTTATAGGACATTTGTATTTGTACCCAGGCCTAGATGTTGGGGTTAAATGAGCCCCTTTTTCACAAGAGATATTTGTTTAAGATAAAGTCGAATTTGATCACTACCCGTCTCCAGTGTTCAAATTGTGTCAAACCTCTTGGGGGGTCCCCCTAACCAGACCACACCATTATCAACAAAATTCATCTTTTCAGTATAGAGGAAACACAAACACTGCATCTGTATTGGCATTTAGATGTATTTACCCACTGTTTAATGCAGGGCATAGATGCATTTAACCTGCAGTTACAAATGCATGAAAACTGTTTTAATACTTTAATCCTAAAACATTGAGTGCTGATATTTAAAATTATTTTTTAAAAAATGAAAAGGTAATTTAAATGTGGATTGAACCGAATCATTTAAACGGTCGATTCATTCAGGAACGAAACACCGTCATGTTGTTTAGAGACACAAAACAGTGCAGTAGCTGTGTTTGGAATGATTTTTGTTGGCGAAATAGAGCAAAAATACATAATATGGTGTCTAAAACGTAAGTCTCTTAATATTAACTTCTAGTTTATTGAACTGTTGTATAAAATCAATATCACATTTGTGAAAAAGGCACTCTTCGTGTGATATTGATTAACTATATTAAATAATATAAATATACATATTCTGCACCCATATCCTGAATTTTGGAAAAAGGCATTTTATTAGACTGAATCACGCAGTGAAAGAACGACTCTAAATGAGCAATGTCAGTCTAGCTAGTGTTTAAGCACTCATAACTCCTTTTATAATCAATGAAGCTGTCCATACACTGTATGTTAAATAAATCTCTTACTTACATAGTTCATACATCTGCACTTTGTTGCTTATGATGAGGGAATTTGCGAATTCAATCTGAACGAAACTCCAGGTTTCAGCAATGACTGTTCTGAACGCCTCTGATTGGCCACTGCATTCTAAACTCAACAGAGCTGTGTGTGATTGGTTATAATGCGCAACGCTGTAAAACGCGTAAAAATGATTTATGAATTAACGTGAACAGGTCTAAATTTAATACAGTAATCAAATCTTTTTGTTTAATTTTCACTAGTTTTATGTTTGAAGTATTACATTTTTTATTGAAAAACCAGGGGACCCCCCAAACATATTTTTTGAGTGTTATGGGGAGTCCCTTAGTGCTTATGGGAGGTCATCACATACTGTATATTGAATGGATTTGTTCTTAATATTCATGACTTTTCATCAGAACATACATTTTTTATGAAATTTATTCTGATAGACCAGTTTTGATGTGATGAGTTTTTGTCTTTGGATAAAGATCTGTTAATTGATTTAGTTAAAATATTGTTGTTGTTTTTTTTTAATTAAACATTGAAGTGAGATGGGGTATGGCATGTTGTTGCTGGTGCATTTACCTAAATTAATAGTTATTATAATTAATCGACAAACGTCAGGAGCTGTACTGCTGCTAAAGCAACAGTTAACTTTTTAACCACAAAGAGGAAACCGCTGGTTGAGACTCAGGAACTATATTTTGAAACTGCGTAGTTCATCTGCATCTTGTAAAGTGAGTAGAATAAATGTTTACATAAGACATTTATAAGATTTCAGTCATGATGTTTATACTGAAATTGTTTTATAGATGTTTAAATTACTTTATATCTTGTGTTACTTTCATGCTATCACTTAGCATCACCTAGCATCACATTATGTAGTTTGTTCAATTCCATTCTACACTCTAAAAAGTAGTTCAGTCGACATGTTACCATTAATAAATGCATGGATGTCTAAGAAGTCTAATTTATTGATGTAATTAAAACTTAAAAGTCACAATTTTTTAATGGCTTCTGTTGACACTACATTGTTATTCATTACATCATCTTAATATTGCGTGTATTTCAAAGTTTTGTTTTGCATTATTTTTTTTTTTATTTTACTTTGAGTTGAAGTTGTGTTGATAACGTTGACAATTGGGCATTGGATTTCTGGTTCCCAGCATGCTTTGCAAAGGACTAACTAAAGCACATGCCTAAACCAAAAATACAGCAAGCATGAAAATAAACACATTAAAGCCAAACTTAAGTCAATCTATAAATATCAAACAAAGCCACTTACATGGTTAATTACACACACGCAGGAAAAACACAATGAAAGGAGTAAAATTCATAGTCCTCTGCACAGTATAGCATCATGCAACAAAACAGGCAAGCTGTGGGCACAGTCACAGCTAATAAAGCCTGTGAGAAAGTCCTGATTGGCTTTAGATTGGCTGGGTGGAGCTTGGGGCTAACAGGGAAATGAACAGGCTGATAGGTGTGTGGTATAACTTAGGGACACAAAAACTTCCAGACACTTTGAGTAATGAGCCTAAACAATGTGCAATGTACCTGTACAGCATACACACCAAAATAGTGTGTAACTTTTAACATTAATGTGTTATTTATATTATATTTGACCCTTGATGTAACTAAATTGTGCATTACTAGGTTACTTAAGAAAACATTTTTAACAATGATATGTAACCTATATATTATTTAAAAACGTGTACATCTGAATTCTTATATAGTTATCTAATCATCCCTATGTAGTTGTTGTGGAGCGAGGGAGACGGGAAGCGGGCGGATCCAAATGCATACTTTTATTGAAACGTGACTGAGACGTGGTCAAATACAGGCAGGGTCGAACACTGGCAAACAGGTATATAAGGACAAGACACAAGAGCAATGCGTAAAACAGGCGAGGGTTGATCAGCGGCGAACGTAATCCAAGGGACGAGGATACAGGAATAAGGCTTAACTAGACTTAGAAACTAACAAAGTGGCTCCGTACAGTATAACATTAGATGAATGCTAAATGCAATACAATACTCAGCCAATAGGAAGAGGAAGTCCAAGGCTTACATAGTGTGTCTGATTGGTTGGAGCTGTGCAATGGATGATGGTAAATGTATTCCGGGGTGTGGCGCAACAGTCTGCGTAATGTAGCTGCGTCTCATTTGGAAGGCTACTTCCTCCGGAGGTCGCATTTGAAGGCTGCACACGTCATCTGGGAGGTCTCATTTCAAAAAAGTAAGGTTAAATTGCAAAGTGAAAAAGAAGTTTATAGTATTTTACACCTCATAAGGAATAACGGTTAATTTTATCATGGTAACTTTTGGTAAATAAGACATCCTTGATGACGTGTGCAGCCTTCAAATGCGACCTCCGGAGGATGCAGCCTTCGAAATGAGACGCAGCTTGTGAAATGGCAAGGCGACCTCTGGTGGTGGCTGTGTGTGACTTATCATCCGCTATTTCCACCACTTAATTAAGCTACTCTTCTTAAAAGCATGATATTTTACTTGTCATTACGTTTGCTTTTTCTCTCGTGTTGAGCTATTTCGTCCGCCACCATTATTCGATTTCTATACAGTGACTCATTAAGCGCACACCATTCTCTTTATGAAACCTTTAGATTTGTATATTAAGTTGATCAAGCAGTGAATTGCAGCAAATTTAAACGCAGCATATAGCCTCCTTTTCTTACGTTAAAATTGGGCTATCATAAATACTTTTAATTAAAACTTACCACAGACAGAAACAGTCGACTCTCATGGCTTTCTTTTGCTTTTAAATATTTATTAAAAGCAATCCCGCGGGTCTTAAAAGAACTTTGTTTTTCTACCAACCACAAGTGCATTTATTATGGTGCCTTGTTTATCTAAAAGTGCACTTTTGTTGTTTTAATAGCCAAAAAGCTACGTGTTGACTGTAAACACAGTAGACTTTTATGGTGTGACCACTACATTTCTGTGACAACCCATGTTCATTTTTATCGCGAACATACGCTGTCACTTCAACTCATGCAGCACAGCAAAAATAGACTTGGTGTGAAAACCATCGCTGCACTGCTGCAGACGCACTGCCGGCCCGTAACCGCATGCAGTATGGGCGCGGAAAAACATACGCACCATAGGTGTACGCACTGCAGACGGAATATGTATAAAATATGTGTAATATGTGTTCTGTTTAAAGTGGGGGAGTTAAACTTTTCAAACAAGTTTATAGCTACACCGTTTTGCAACTAATTGTGATTTTCTTATTTTGTATTCTTAATCCTAATGCTAGTAAATTTGAACAGTGACGCGTACCTAGAGACTGTATGCCTACTTAACACCCGTTTATAAATAAATCAGTTTCCTTAACATCATGGAAAAAAAACTTTTCTAACAGAAAATATCAAAAGCTTAGCCAGCCTATTGCGTGGTATAGGGAAATTGCGGAAATTGGACTTGTCATTGGACTTGTCTTGTGAAGTAAGTATAATGTTTACCAATATGTATTTGCCTATTCATTTTTGCTTGTCTCTATTTTAAAATAACCTAATATTTTAAATAACCTTAAAATAATAGGATATTTGAAAATAACGTAAAAATAAATTCTAGAGAATGGTTATATTTAGAAATTTATATGTCTCTGATGTGTCTCTTTATTGAATGATTACCTAAAATCGATATAGTTATGATAGTAAATACGCTTATTTGTTAGGTATTTGACATGCCTAACTGAAGAGAATATAACGTTAATCGATAAGTTTTTGTTTACGAAAGAAGAATGTCCCGCTGCAGAACATGATAAATTAATGTATTGATATAGGGTAGAGTGGAGGGAAACACACCCCTTAAGAACTGTCATTTTTTTCTGTGAAACAAAAGTTAAAGGTGTTCAGAAAAGTTATCATAGCTTTAGTGACAATGACATAAAATATAAACAAAGTATGAAAAATGGGGTAAAACGCCCCATAAAAGTAATTTTATTTGGTGCTGAAGAAATGTAAAATCTGGGTACCCCGTAAACTCGCATATTAAAGCACAAATTGTATTATATTTAATCTTTGGTTAATGTGCATATAAACTATAGAATAATACTGATTAGGCATCTATACATATAATATATACATATGTAATGGTCACGATCGAGATCATTTTGTCGATGTAACGATATCCTTATGTCGTGAGTTTAAGAAGATACAATGGCATTTAACAGTAAATGGCATTTTTCAACATGTTAACATTATAAGCGTGTATTTTAGGCATATTTGTTCAGCGCGGGTGCAGTTTAGGTCGTGGTATTTATGTCAAATGGGTCAGGTACAGAAATAAATTAGTGCTGCTGTCGGATAACCAATCGGGTGTTCTGTTAAGGAGGCTATTGCGGCTGCGGGTTTACCAAACGGACCTGTGGAGGACTCTGCTTTCCGTCTCTCGGTCAGATAACCTCACGTGCATGATGTGCCATTTACAGGTATTTCCCAATGCGGGAGCTGCGTGGAGTTCCGATCATATGCGTATGAGCTTAAGGTTAGAACCAATGTTTTGTTCACTTTAACATTATTCTTTAAACACTATTTCTGTAAAATGGTGCTTTAGTTTAATAATTGCGGAAATAATTATTTTATAATTATTAAATCATTATTTACGTTGATTAACCCCATAAAACCTACTATGGTTTTATTTGAGGGTCATTTGTTTTGTGACGAAACATTCATACATTGATTACATTCATTCAAATCATTAATTTTACCAAGGTGAATATGTCGAGGAAACTGTTGCTGCACGACCAGTTTGTCGTCCACTCCGACGTTGTGTCGAGTGTATGACACTAGGGGTCACTCTTGGGAACCCAAACACCTTTGACATCAAGAGAAAAGACTAATGAAATTGGAAGTGCAGAATTTGCATAGCTGGTCACGCCTCGGACATCCGGGTATAAACAGGCCAGCGTGGCATCTGCTCACTTGTTTTGTTTTTCGGAGCCGAATGCAGCATCTCTTTGTGAGAAGCAGCGCCACTTATCTCCCATTCACAGTGTTGAGAAAGTACCCCTGGGTGCATCGATCTTAAAGAGCAAATTTCCTCCTAAAAGAGCAATTTGTGCATGGTTGGGATTGTGTGTTTGCAACATGCCTTTCCATCTGTGTCCTTTTGGTTGCGGTTTCTACCTCTCTCCAAACGATCAGCATGATCATTGTGTTCAGTGTTTGGACCGTGGTCACGCTGATGCAGCGTTCACTGAGGGTTCATGTCAGGCTTGCGAAGACATGTCCCTGGCCATGCTTTATTCACAAGTTGCGTTCTTTACGAAGAAGCCGCTGCTCACTTTGACTGCCTCCCTCCTCTTAATTCTGGGTATGAGGCTGCAGCGTTGAAGGAGAGCAGGAGGATCCACTCTCGACGTGGGGACGGGAGTTGGATTCGACTCTATTCCGGCTGTCTGCCACTTGGCAGATGGCTGCCACTTGGTCAATAAAAGAGCAGTTTCCTTTCTCTCTGGGTTATGTTCACAGCATTACTGGCCCTCCATGAGATGGCCAGACGCTGATTTCACAAACAAGAATGTATTTGAACATATATAATAGCTAATGTAAATGATAAAATCATATGCTGATAATATACAACAATCCCAAGGTCTCTGGAATAGGTTTGGAAGTGATATTTACATTCTGTGTAGTTGAGTGAGTAGTCTGGTGGCGGTGAATTCTTCCACTGGTTATGCTGGTAGCAGTACAGTGGGTAATTGAGCAGGAATCAGTTTTGACAGCCTTAAACATGAAGCGTTGTAGAATGCTGATCTCCTGGAGCACCAAAGGGTCCTAAGCTCTGGAACAAGCAGATGTGGCCCTGGAGTAGGTGATGAAGGTCCTTAGCTAGGAACACGCAAGCTGAAGAACTTGAAATGAAGGTTTGCTTGCCGGAGCTTAACCTTGTTGCAGTGTCTTCTGCCTCTCTGGGCTAGAGACTCAGAACTTGATCAATCCGCTTTTCCTCTCTAGGATGGAGACGTGCTGCATCTGTTGTTGTCTCACTGAGTGAAGACTCTGAGTGTAGAGTATCTCTTTCCTCGCAGGCTGGAGGCTCAGGATGTGGTTGTATCTGTTGATGCCTCAAAAGCTGGAGACTCGAACTTGGTATCTGTCATTTTCTCACCCTTGTGAGTCACAGACTCAGAACGGTGTGGCTGTTATTGACTCAGTAGGTGTATCTGTTAGTCTCTCTGGATGAAAGACTCAGAACAAGTTGATCTGTTACTGTCTCTCGGGATGGGAGACTCAGAACTTTGTTGCTCTGTTAATGGTCCCTTCTGTTGCAGGACTCAGACTGAGAACTAGGAGTGTCGTTTGGAAGGATACCTTTATCCCTTTCCGATAAGTAGGAGATTGCAATTTGGCACTTCTCTATGTCTGTGCTGTGAGACAATTGGCTGGTTCCATCAGAGTAAGGGACATGGGGTGGCCCACCCTTCTTTCCTCCTATGGAATTTATTTGCATAGTCCAAGCACACATTCAGAAAAGTTTCACCGGTGCACTTCTCACTTTCCAAACAACAACCCAAATACATTTGGCAATGTTACGAAGACGTTAAGTCCAAACATGATGGGAAAAGATTGAACTGTCATGCCTGCATTTATTTGTCCATTAACGGCTGAGTTTGTGTAAATGTTGCCCTACACATTGCTGTCACTAGAAATATTTATTTCTCTGAATAAGTATAAGATGTGTGTGTGTTGTAGTGTGCAGTTTTAAGGTTTAAAAACATAGTTATTAATGGATTTGGATGGATCTTTGTGATCTCTTTGTTTCACCCACATCTGCTGCATCTAGAGGTCCTAAGGAATTTTTATGGTCGGTCACAGGCCAAAACATTAGGAATCAGTCTTGAAAGGCAGAAAGTGTATTTTGACCAATAGTCCTTCCCGGGCCTTGTACCAAAGGCCTTCTTCTTGCTGTCTAAGAGGTGTCTGGCTGTTATCCTAGCATTTTTATCTAATAGCGTTGGACAGTTTGCTTATGTTAGTCCAAGAAGATCCAATCAAAATGTAGCAAACCTTTGTCCACTATTGTGGTCAGAGAGAAGCCCCAACCATAAACTGGGCCCTGGAATGCTCTGTCCACTACAGCCCCATATTGGCCAAACAGGACCTGGTTGTCAGAGCTCATGTTCTTGTCATCGACTCCTCCCTTACGCATTCCTCTGAGGAGGGACTTCCTCTCTCAGGGGAAGGGCACAATCCAGCACCTGCACCCAGATCTCTGGAACCTCCATTTATGGTCCCTGGATGTGACCAAGAGGACTTCAGAGACCTTCCACCTACAGAGGTAAACACCTTCATGCAGGCCAGAGCCCCCTCTACTAGGCGGCTGTATGACCTGAAATCGACCGTCGATTCCCTTTAGTCAGTTGATCTCAGTGCCCTCTCTATGAAGATGGCCCTCCTGACTGCACTCGCCTCTGTTAAAAGAGTGGGAGATCGTCAAGCCCTCTCCGTTAATGTTTTGTGCCTGGATTTCGGGTTGGCAGACTCTCACATTGTCCTGAGATCCTGGCCTGGATACGTGCCCAAAGGTATCCACCACTCCCTTTAGACTGGTGAACTTGCAACCTATCCCTTCCCAGGAAGGAGAACCCAACCTGTCTTTGTTATGCCCAGTCTGTGCACTTCGTATTTATGTTGAACGTACTCAGAGTTTCAGACGTTCTGAACAGCTCTTTATCTGTTTCAGAGGACAGCAGAAAGGGAAGGCTGTCTCCAAGCAAAGGATCTCCCACTGGATTGTGGATGCAATCCAAACAGCCTACCAGGCCAGATGTATACCCTGCCTGCTTGGAGTGAGAGCCCATTTGACCAGGGGAGTCACTGCTTCGACAGCTTTAGCGAATGGGGCCTCTCTAAAAGACATCTGTAGAGCTGCAGGTTGGGATACACCTAACACATTCGCCAGGTTTCATAACCTGCAAATGGAACCAGTGTCTTCCAGAGTCCTAAACGCAAGTGCTGCGAGGAGGCTGGTACGGTGTAGAGCTAGCTATAGCACTTACCCCAAAGAGCGATTACACTTATTTAGTTCAGTCTGTTTCCTCATGTGATCCCTGAACTACTCTTTTCCATCACTGTAAGCACATTACACATAGCCAAGTTTGGTGGAGGAACTTGCTATTAGAACCCTAAAGAAGGTAGCTTGCCTCATGTCACCTCTTGTATTGGATTGGTGGTCCACATGTAGTGGCTCCTCATGCGACCTCATGTGTGTATTTTCCACCTTACATTCCTTAACGCTTTATTGCATCATATTATCACAACTATTCAGTGTTTTCAACCACATAATGCTTATTTTAGGTTCCAGACATTAAAATACAAAGTACTAGCAAACGATACATTTATAGTTAGTAAAATTGACGCCGATGTCTATCGCAATAATGATACTCACAAATATATTCTGACGACATGTTTTATTGATATCACATACACATTGTGTAGGCAACTATAAAGTTTACTTGTTTTATTTTGACTTTATTGCTACGTGGAAAGGCTCTGACTGAAGGACTTCTGCATTTATGGCAGCTCTCCAGTCTAGATATTGCTGGAAGAGACAGTACCCTGATAGCACACGTACATCACAGAAACATCTATTTAATGTCTGCTGATGTCAAATAGACGTCTTTAAGATGTTTATGATTTAGAATGTATTTAAAACTGACATCTTACAGACGTCTGTCAGATGTTTGTGCACAGCAGATGCTTTTCATATCCAGTGATCTTTAACAGACTTCTTGCAGATGTACGTGTGCTATCTGGGTAGTAAACTAAATTCCAGCGGGTTTTGGCGCAAGAAACTCAGACTAAAATAAAGAGGCGGTTCTCCCAAAATTTTGCCACTATTTATTAATCTTCATGTCATTCCAATCCTGTATAATTGAGTGATTTTTGAACATGAGGGTAAATAAATGATGACAGAATATTCATTTCAGTTTTCATTTAAGTGAAAGCTGAACTAATACTCACCCACTTCTATTCAGTGTGTGGGAGTTTTACCAGAAGCCCATGTTAGATTGCTGTATGAATCATCTGGTATTGATATGTTGCGATTTAGCTCAAAGGGAAATGTATATAAATAATTACAATTAATTATGATTAATTACAATTATTTATATCAGCTGCCAGTAGTAACTGTAGCAGAATTAATTTTCCATCAACTAATCTGTTCGCCCAGCGAACATTCAGTATAATCTTTATATCAACTCTAAGAAATGATATTTTCTTAGCCACAGAAAATAACTTTCTTAAAGTACCATTGCATTAGAGCATGTAGCTCGAATCGGAATCGTAAAGGGACATTAATTTGCAAGGCAGAATCAGAATCAAAACTCATGTAGTTTGGGCACAATAGTTTATTAACGAAGGACTAACACATAACTAATCTAAACAAACAAACATGAAGTCACTCATACATGGGGGAATGGTCAGTGAGAAGCAGTTAGAGAGAGACAAGGAAATGAAGCTATGAAAGAGTCAGTTAGCCACCTGAGTGAAACCATCAGTGTTATCTACAGCTTATACTAAACCTCTGTATGTTTAGTTAAGTGTACGATACTTGCATTGCCTTGGTCGTTGAACAAGTGTCCAAATGCAGTCTCTGGTGAAAGATGGTTTGGAGCAGTGGTGGGTTTTGGAATTGCAATCACGTTCTTCCGGGTCTGAAGAGTGATGAATTCCAAAGATGTCCTGACTCGTTGGTGACTGGGAGTTTCTTCCCATGTGAAAGTGAAGAAGAACCAAGAGCTGAGAGGGACCCAGCTGAAGTCCTGTGATCTTTGGGGAATGGAAAGACAAGGCCGCAAGGCCTGGCGCACGCTTAGGGAAGTCCTGTAGGGTTCTAGCTCATCTTCTTAGGTTTTCCAAGAACCACTGACTGGCTGAGGCGAGTCAGGAAGATGAATTTCAGGGTTAAGTCGAACTGTCTGGCTCTTTGTGGTCGAGAGCCACAGCTCTGTATGTTGGGCCTGTCGGGCCCGCCGGGCACGCCCTGTGCTGGCTCCGGCTCCCCGTGGGTTCCTCCACACGGGCAGCAATCGGAAGATGTTGCAGACGAGTGAAGAGAGTGAAGAAGAAGGAAGAACTAGGGAGGCGGTCAACCGTTTGCCTTTAAGCTCTCTGGAGGCTGCGCCTCCAGGAGGTCCGCGAACCAATGGTAACTTTCACCTTTGAAGGGAAAGTTTATGACTCTTTGTCTGTGAGCATGGTATTTTGCATATGTAATTCGATTGGGTGTTGATGCAAAAACTACTAAGGTTTCTTAAAACACCAACATGTTGCAAAGGTATCAACATCTAATTTACACCATCTTTTAGATCATTAAAATACGAACTCGAAGAGTCCAAGCATGACATAGGTGGGTTACACTACTAGTCTATCCTAATACATGCATAAAACAGTAGAAAGACAAATACAAATACAACAGACAAAATTAGAATACAATGCAGTAATACTGTACACAATGACCTGGGCTATGTGTGATAGGAAGGTCAAAGAAAGGTTTGTCTGCGAATGAGTAGGAAAGAGTCCATTTCTATAGGCGTTGTGTCTTTCCTATAGAGAAGTGTAGTGTGGGAGATTCTCTCTACATACTTGCAGGTTGTAAAGTTTATCTGATCTGGCCGAGGTATTCTGGTGTCCATGGTAACCAGGGGCCTGGTGGGCCATTGGAGACATCCCGGCAGACAGTGTTGTGGATTGGGCGAGGGGGTCTGTGATTATTTGTTAATTTAATGAATCATTGATTTAGCGAATCAAATGAACCATTGTGTGTCTGATTGGCCCAAACGCTACAGATATGACAGTGTTTTTTGTAAATTGTTATTCCCTGTCTTACTGAGTTTACATGTGACCTGCCAGTAAATATTCCAGTCAATGTATAATTGATGTTTAGTTTTGAGACCCATACATTTTAGTGAAATAAATGTAAAAGAGAGGAAATGAGACAAAAGCACATTTGGTCACATTGTCATCATGTTTAAGAATTAAACACTGGGAGGTTATAAGGGTCTGGCACAATTTATTTCTGTTTGTTTTCTGAAAGCTAACTTACACAAATCTCTTTTTCAGCTCCCTGAATCAAAAAGCATAAAATGACCACCTCTGTACCAGTGATGATTTAGTTAGTTCCTCGACATGTGTATGCTCTATAATCTATCAAAATTACTACCTCTCATCTTCATTAAAGTTGTACATTGCCTGGCAGCATGTAATAATGCAGAATATGAAATTAATGGAGAGTGCTGCCCAATGTGTGATCCAGGTAAGTCCTGGATAAGACAGCTCTTCACTCATCATCACAATAGATGCAGAATAAGTCAGATGCTTAAAGGGGTCAAATGATACTTTTCCCCTATTGACTTGAAAATGTATCATTGATTATTATTGATGAACAACTCTAATATGCTCACAAAATCATTTTTTAATGTTTAGATTGATGTGGCCAGGGCCTTGTTAAAAAAAAAAAAAAACATCTGCCACTTGTGTTCCCTTCATCTGGTATAGAAATAATATATAGAAACTGGGGCAAAAAAGGGATTGTTTAAGATCCTGATTAATTAGAAAATCTGTGTTCCCAGTGTTATTACAGTCTGATTATTTTTATTTATTTTATTTTATTTTATTTTATTAATTATTCTAGACTATTTTCTAAATTAGAAAAACATTTATTGGTCAAGTGTGCACAAGCAATTTGTTACATAAAATCAAGATACAGAATATAATACAGAATATAAGAAACACAAAAAAGAAATACAAAAAAAAAAAGTCTACGCAGTTTACAGAAATATACAGACATACAATACATACAACATATACATACAATTATTTACATATGACATGTTTAAATAATGTATAATACATGTGCTGGTGATTTTTATATTGTCTAGGAAAGCGAGTTTATAAACATTGTGATGAGTTCACAAGCACAACATGTGATTCATGTCCTGCAATGACCTACACTAATGCTCCAAATGGACTGACACAATGTCTGTCATGTTCTGTCTGTGATCCAAGTGAGTAAAAATGAAAAAAAAAAAAAAAAGGAAAAAACTTTTTTCTCCAACTGGTCATTGCTTCTACAGTTGACTCATTAGTTTGCTTTCTTGTTAAAGGTAATGGGCTGAGAGTAAAGCAGGCATGTACATTAATATCAAATACAGTGTGTGAACCTCTGCCTGGTTATTACTGTATAGACTTGTTTTCAAACTGTAAAAAGGCCAGGAAACATTCATCCTGCTCACCTGGACAACACATCAACCAAACCGGTCAGTCTTTTATCAATCAAACAACTTTACATTCATAAAAACTGAGAACAATAACTCTGCTTGCATTTATATTAAACCGAATTATGAAAATATGCATATTACTTGGGAAAAGTATGATGTGGTTCCTCATGATAGACATTGACTCTTGGGGAAAAAACACTTTAAAAATCTACTAAATTATGATTTGGCAGATTATTAATTAGTTGAATAATGTATACTGTATAATAATGTCACTATCTGTGAGACCTGTCACTGCTTTATTGCTCATGTACTGATACTGTTTTTATTTTTTAATTGCATTTGTATAGGAACAGAATTCACTGATACAGTGTGTGATGACTGTCCTGCTGGCTCATATTCAAATGGTACACTCTGCAAACTGCATACAAAGTGAGTATCAATATTTGAAAACACTGATACCTTCTTAAATGAAATTGAATTTGTTGCTGAAATGAATTTGTTGCTTTATAATTTGCACCAGCAGATTTTTTTTCTCACAAGAGATATATTTGTAGTTCAACTTGAGTTCCTCTCTCTAACAGCTGCGAATCTCTTGGCAAAATAACAATCAAGAAAGGAACAGATACGACTGATGCTGAGTGCAGTAACAGAGCATCTTCTTATTTATTGCCACTGATTCTGTGTTTGTGTTTGCTGTTGTTTATTGTCACAACTGTGATCATTGTAAAAGGAAAAAATAAGCTAAATTGTCGATTAAGTCAAGTTACAACCCATGATATCCAACCCAGGAACGGTCAAGCATCTTTAGCGTCATCTTAAAAAATAAAGTTTATGCATAAACCCAAATAGGAAATAAAACAGTTATCGAATAAGCATGTGTCCTATTCTGTGTCCTAAACTCCTGAAACATTGGGGTCTCATTTTAGAGCAGTCAATGCCATTTAAAAGAAGTCAATTAAATCTGTAAGTGGGGGTGGGTGTGTGAAAAAATTCAGATGTAATCCCCTTTGTAATCACTGGCATTTTTCAAAAGTAACTAATTTAATTACATATTTTTTTTCAGTAACTGTAACTAATTACAATCAAATTTATTTTGTAATTAAATTACGTAATTCCGTTACATGTAACTAGTTACTCCCCAACACTGATGACAACACAGCTTAGTCCCAACAAACACAGAACGTTGCTACAACGTAGCCAACCTTTTAGCAACGTTGTAACAACATGGCTAAATGGTTGTTGGTTCTACGTTGTGTTGTTAAGGTTGTTACTGCGTTCTCACAATGTTGTCATTCAACCACGGATCGCTGAGGTTGTGCTTATGTAGTACTCCTGAGAAGAAGTATGAAAAGAAGTATAAAAGATGAGTAAAGAACAATAAGAAAAAAAAAGAGCGTTACAGTGATGGCTTCATTAATGGCATATTTACTCTGAATGAATAAAAGCAGATGCATATAACAACAGCTCAGCAAATTACAACATCTACACGTGTATCACTCTTTCCCAGTAATGACTGAATGTAAACATGAGTGACTTCAACCACTTTCATTCTAACAGAAGAAATAAGAAAATATGATCAACAGCCTAACAAGCTCTCTCTCTACACAGTTCACATGCTCCAATCTCAAAAAAAAAAGGACTTGTGTCATTTTCAACTGACACAGTGACAATAAATCATGTTTTTTGAAACAGGACAAGATACTCAACATACACATAAGCACAAATAAGAATTAAACTGATGATACAAGAATACAACTGGGATATTAGTCACATGTTCATTTTTAAACGCTGTTCAATCCCTCCTATCTGATACATTTCATACAATGAAGACACATACCAGATTAATTAAGGTAAACGTAATGCATAAACCCAGGCACAAAGGCGTTAAATCAACCTAAATGTGCCAATTTAAGATAACTCATCAACCTCAACAACTTCATTAACTTTTATACACTCACATAACATTGACATACTGACCATTCATCAGATAGCGCAACTATCGCGTTAATTGCGAGGCACCCAGTGTAACCATGTGCTCAGGCCTACTAGACCCATGACACACCATCAGTTAAGCCACACGAACTGCTTTTAACAGTAAATAAATCATCAATATCACAATACACAGCGTTCATATTTAAACGGAAGTGTGTTTTGTGCATCTTGTTTTGTGATTACCTGAGAAGAAGTATGAAAAGAAGTATAAAAGATGAATAAAGAACAATAAGAAAAAAAAGAGCGTTACAGTGATGGCTTCATTAATGGCGTATTTACTCTGAATTAGAGATGGGGAGTCGACTCCAAAAGAGTCGATTCCTCGACTCTAACTAGCCCTAGTGTCGGAATCGACTCCAGGTCAGGAATCGACTCCCAGTGTCGAGTGTTTTTTTCAAGTTCAACACAGCAACAGTTCATTATAACGAAAAGATTATAATGAATGTAAAGATACAGAAATTAAAACAAAAAGATAAAGATAGAGGAAAAAATAAGTAATGCCAGGAAAACAAAGAACAATAATGTATAGATAATTTTTTTCTGTTGGGTCTGTTTTGCGGCTCAATCATGATGTGGTTCAATACAGTCAATTGGTTGTGATTGGCACAAAACACTGCAGTAGGTTTTACGAACCAATCATGTACCAGTCCTCAAGGTGAGAGTGGGACATGCCCATAATTGGCAAGTGGTGGGTGATTGAGTGATACTGTTGAGTGATAACTGTTTTTGAATCCAGTAACGTTAACTTATAATGGCAACCCCGACCTCAACCGTGTGGAAATATTTCAACCAGACCGAAGACAAAACTAAAGTTCGTTGTGATATTTGTAAACGTTTTTTAAAATTCAACAGTTCAACGTCGTGCATGTGGAAACACTTGAAAGCGTTTCATCGAACAGAACTCGCAAGTCTTCAACGGCCAAGCACCACTGCCAGTCAAGATGAGATGGATGAGGTAAACGCTGTAATGCTAGTTATATGTTTTCCTGTACAGTCCCAGATAAATATTTAATTAAGATAAAACACATAATTCAGCTAATGAAATGTAAATCCAAATAAGGAGTTTATTTATGAGTTAATGTCCATATATATCAAATTTAAATGACAGTAAAATCACCTACAACCCTTACAAAAATACGTCACTTTTAGAATAAGATTAGACAAGATGGTGGGCCTTGGTTTAATTTCCCCTTTCCCACCCACACCATGTAATGTGTAGTAATATGAAAGATATTGTATGCAGTTTTTCATCTGACCATGTGCAGACATTTTGTTTGTTAGGGAGCTGAGTCAGGAAACTGTCCTCCACCAGCGAAACGTCCGATTCAGATAGTTATGCACCAGTATGCTATTAAGGATCCTTATCTACGTGAGTTTTTATGTAATATAGGGAGTACTTCCACTACTTTTGTGACTACTTGCACCAGGCTAGTTGCATAAACTGCTTAGACTAGTCTTACATGGTAGTCAATTAATTTATTTCTTCAAGACTGGTCATAATTTTGTTAAGTCTGTTACATTAAAAGGAAGATTGGTCTATTTTAAATTACAAAGATAAAACTAATTAGCCCTAAATAATTTCTAGTTGTTCAGACTAGTTTTTAAGACACAGTCTTAAACTATTGGCTGTGTTTATGCAACTGCTGGGTTCTGTTTGAGTGAAACTATAGATTAATGTATATATTTATTCTTGTGAAGGCAGATTATTTTTGCTATTTAGGGCTGTCAGTAATTTTCTTTTTTATTGAACAGGCTTTAGTACCAATTATGTACGTGACAGTTCTATACAATTAGTGTGAAATAACTGAACTTTTAATCTTTTTCTTGCATTGCAGCTAACAGCATTCCAAAGAAAAGGCTTGATAACAAGCTCCTCAAAATGATGGTGAAAGACATGCAGCCTTACAACATTGTCAATGATGAGGGGTTTAGAGAGTTTGTTTATGCTTTAGATCCAAGGTATCAACTCCCATCAAGATCAACACTAATTAGAAACCTCGAAGAACAGTATGATACCACCAAGACTTCTTTGAAAAAGAAAATGAAGGTGTGTATAGTCCATTTGTTTGCTGTAATAGATTCTCTGTCTGAAGTTTTAGATTTCAGCTTATTTTTTTATATATCATAATTTCTCACGATCAAGCCATCTTATATTCTGTTATAATTGCTCAAGTACAAAATAATTTTTGTAAATTGCTTTGGATAAAAGCATTTGCTAAATGCCTTCATTTGATCTATGTTGATATAGGGGTAGATGGGGTGCTGGTGCTAGTTGCCACAAGAGAAAGCTGTCAAAACAGTTCAATTTCAAACAATCAAAAACATTTCAAAGCCACAGTATTGTTCAAATTTTGTCAACAAAATTGTCAAATTTGTTAACAATATTTTGTCACCATTATTATTGTTTACAGGAAGCTGATCACATATCTGTCACCACAGATATGTGGACATCTATAAACACAGAAGCATACTTGGCGGTCACAGCACACTTTATTATCGATGACAGCCTCATGTCATGTTTATTGGACGTACACAGGTAATTTAATTAATTATTTTTTTTTTAGTGTAAAAGAGAGTTCTTGAAATTTGATGAAATTTTTTTTCTAAATTTGTGCTGTTACACCGTATGAGACATTAAAAACTTATTTGTCAGCTACCCTTTTACAGAGTACCCTACCCTGTCTTTACAGAATGTTCTTTACATTGTATAGGATGATTTTATGTAGAAAACTGTAAATCTTTGGGTTTTCATAGGCAGGGTTACCATTTATTTGGGTGTTCCTGTAGTTTTAAGCATACATGTAATTGTGATTACAATTTCTTTTGTCCCCAAAGGTTCCCACAGAGGCACACTGCCGATGAAATAGCAGCAGCTCTTCATGAGATTTTTAGGGATTTTAACGTTGAAAACAAAGTTGGGTGCGTTGTGACGGACAATGCTGCCAACATGGTAGCCGCTGTAAAAAAACTTGTTTTAAGGCACATGCCTTGTTTCGCACACACCTTAAATCTTATAGTGAAGGATGGCCTGTCTGCAGTTGCTGAGCTAACCGAAACCAGAGAGAAGGTGAAGAGAATTGTTGGACATTTTAAGAGCAGCTGTGTCTCTATGGAGAAACTTTCAAAATATCAGCGGGAAATGAAGCTTCCAGAGTACAAACTTGTACAAGAAGTTGAAACCAGGTGGAACTCCACATACTTGATGCTCGAACGCTTCCTAGCCGTTAAAGTCCCACTGTCTGCTGCCTTATCAACAATAGATGCTGGACTGCCAGTCCTCTTCAGCTCTGACTGGGATGCGATTGAAAGTGCTGTGAGGGTAAATCACAGCCCCATTCATTGTATTGTGTAGGATAATTCACCCAAAAATAAATTTCCATCATTTACTGACCCTTATGTTTTTCGAAACCTGTTTGAGTTTTCTGTATGTTGGTAACGAGACAGAATTAACTGTAACAGTAAAATTCCAAAGTAGAAAAAAATGCTTTAGAAGTCGATGGCTACTGTCAGATGAAGAAAGAAACTCATACAGGTTTGAAAAACATGAGGGTGAGTAAATGACATAATTTTCATTTTTGGGCTAACTAATAATTAATTTTTAATGTTTTTAATTTGTTTCTTGTTTTTCTCTTTCTCTTTTAAGATTCTCCATCCATTCTTTCAGGTAACAGAGGAGATCTCTGCAGAGCTCAATGTAACGGCATCCAAATGCATTCCTATGGTTCGAAACCTACAGAACGTCACCACAAGTATGATGCAGCAACAAGAAAAAGGTAACATTGGATATCGTCTTGCAGAAGCTCTGAATGGTACCCTTCAGCGTAGATGCAGTGCCTATGAGACTTCACGGTATGTTTCCCCATGAGATGCATATAGATTTTTTTACTGTGGTCAGAAATACTGTGGCTGTGGAAAGCTGATGTACTTTTGCTAATGTAATGGATTGGAATGACACAAACATACACCCATTGTATTAGGTTTTATGCCATGGTCTTTCTGAACACTTTGGAAAGTGTGCATTCACAGAGTTATTTCATGTTTTTCATTTCTTGTCGATTGTGATTTGTACAATGAATTGTTTTTGTTGTTTCTGTTAGTCTTCTGTCAAAAGCAACCATCCTCGATCCGCGCTTCAAAACACTCGGATTCATAAGTCCACAGAAGGCTGATGAGGCTGTGAAGAGCCTCTCATCTGAAGGTGCAATGTTTGTTTTAGAAGGACAGGCACAAGCATCTACACCTTTAGCTTCTTCAACAGCAAATGAACTTTGGCATGATTTTGACACTCAGGTAAGAGATTAAATTGAAAGGATAGCAGAGGGATAGAAAATGTGTTGTTTATTTACTGTGCTTACCCTTGGGCCATTCAAGAAGTAGGTGACTCATGAAAGTTCAATTGATATTTTTCTCTTAATATTTGTATCGTATGGTAACTGCTCACATATGTGAGCAATAACGTATGGAAGAATGTGCTGTATCATAAGTTCACAACTGTGTTGTGTTTGCAGTTGTTTGCAGAGTATGTTTGTTAATATTCTGAGCAAAAGATTATTCAGTAAAAGCCTTTGCTCCAGTATTAGTGGAAGGCACTGTATACAGTGTACCTTTAATAAAGGCATATCACTTTGGATAAGAACTCAAGGTATTTTCTCTCAAGTTAAGTAAAATCATACATAACTAAGTGATATTTTTGGGTGAACTACATATTTGATATTTGATTTTTGCCTTTTCTAATATACACATGTCTGTCTTTATTAAAAATGTGTTTTTACAGGTTTCATCACAAAATCCTAGACAAGATTTTTTAACTGAACTCAAACTGTACCTGGCAGAGCCAAACATTGTTCGAACAGAATGTCCTATCCAGTACTGGAGTGCGAAAGAAGCACAGTTTCATTTGCTTCGTGAACTTGCAAGAAAATACCTCAGTGTGCCAGCTACCTCAGTACGTGAAGTGAACGGGTATTTTCAAAAGCTAGAGAACTAATCTCAAAAAAACGGTCAAGGCTTCACCTGAAACAAGTTCAGATGACACTCTTTCTGAATAGCAATATGCCGTAGCATCTTTTTAAAACAAGGATACACCTTTGTTTGCCTTACATCTGAATGACAATTTCTGAACAGTAAAACATTTGACTGATTTGTATATTTTATTATATTTATTATATTTTAGTATATTAAAATTTAGTTTTAGGTTAAAATAAGTTGTTACAGAGAGTAAAAATGAAGGTAAATGAAAATCTGTGATCTTAAGATTAATAATAAATGTTTATACTGCAAGTAATTCACCTCTCATTTTCAAAACAATTGATGCTGTTATACATTGGCAGGTTTTGCATATTTATGAATAATATAATATATTATAGTATGTGTAGCAACGCTGTGTTCATGAAATGCAAAAACGGCAATAAAACTGGTAATGTGTTGCAATCAGTCATTGTGTGGCAATTAAATATACTTTTTTATTTCATATAGGCATTCTTAGAGGTGATTTTTGTTTCTTGTCTGTGTTGATTAATTTTTCAATATTAAACATTTTAATAATGACCTTTACTTATTTGTATACAAAATTAGACGTTTTCTACAGAAGAGCTTTGATATCTATAATTTCCAGGTAATGTATGTAATCATGTAGGTTATCCCTAAATAAGACATTAAAAGACAAGTGCTGTGTAAATAAGAGTATAGTGTTTAGTGTTGTACTTCTGAAAACTGAAGGGAGTTAATTAAGTGTATAACAAAAACTATGTAATGCTTTGTGTGCTTGTCAATTCTTATATATGCATTCTTGTTTCCTTTCCTCTTACCTCCATCCCCTTAGGATGCGAGGATGGAACATTAACATTAGTGAAATGGCGTGTACTCACTCTATAACATTCTTTAACATTTTCTATTATTAAATGACAAGTGCATTAAAAACTATTATTAAACAACAGTTATTATTGGTAATAATATAACTAATATTTTTCAATGTTAAACAAAAAAAGTTAAAAAATAAAGTTAAACATGCTTAGGTTAAAGTTCATAGCTTCACTACATTAAAATTATATAAAATAATATACAAAATAAATAGATAAATACTGTCTAAAACAAGTCTGCTTTTACAAGTTTAATGATTAATACTAACATATTGCACACTTAAATATGATTTGAAGAAGCTGCGATGTGAAAGGGAGGGGGATTTATAAGGTTTAGTTGATTAAACATTTTAGTATAGGAAACATTTGTATCCTCGCTCTTGACTCCTCAGGAAGCCTCCTCGTTCCTCGCCCTCCTCCCGGTGGAATTAAAGAATTTAGATGTCCTACATGAGAGCGGAGCTCGATCGGTTTCAGGGTCGTAGGACATACGAGCGAGAAGTGAGGAAACGAGGAAGCATATTGAGACGCACCTTCTGAATCCTGACCCTATTTTAATTCAAAGTAAATGGAGTCGAGGAGTCGATTCCACCGACTCCAAAATTAGGAGTCGGGAGTAGGAGTCGACTCCAAAAAAACCGGAACCGAACACCCCTACTCTGAATGAAGCACATCATGGGCGCGCCACCTAATGAAGTGTGCAATGACGTCATGACGCAGGCATGCCAAGCGAAAATAATACATTTGATAAATACACTTTTTAGCACAAATAGGAAATTAAACACGCTTTAGCAATATTAGAAAAATAACTTCATAATGGATTCAAAGGAAATTTATCACATAAACATAACTAATATTCACTATTCAATATATCACACTTAGGCTGTCTGGACAACCACTGTACGACGTGTACTCGTCACTGTTCCGAAGCGCATTTTACAACTAAACAGACCGTTGAGCCGTTATTCTTCATCAAGCCAGGATACGTCAGTATTGCTTTTGGTTTTTCTCAGATAAATATGTAAATATCCAAACGAAACCTACAATTTTCGTGTCCAATGTGAGATTTATTTGTTCTGGTAATAAACTGAATGGACAGAATAGCTGACAATTCACATACTGTTCACATAGTGTTAGTTTGCGATCGGGTTTGGTGTAATGCTAACTATATTTCTTTCAGTATTCAGATAACGTTACTGATATTTAGAAAAAGGGTCAAACATATTCTGGTCATGTAAATGATAAAGTGTCTTAACATTACGCCAAAAGTTATAAGTCATAATGAAGCTATGAAAAGTGATCAGCACAACAGACAGCAACATAAGCGCGTTCATCTAGTCAACATGTAATATCTGTTACCTATTGACCAATAAATAGTTAGATTTAACTCGCCAGTGTTTTTATTAAACGTGTAAAAATTTTTTAGCACGGATACATTTTCACTTGCCTACATTTGACTGAACGATTACGTTTTACTGTCTATATAGAGCAGTGAGCGCATTATTGGCTGAGGAAAGCACTCTGAGTTTCTCTCACACACGCTGAGAACGAGTCTTACAATGAGATTAAAATTGGCACTGTTGTGAATTTTTTCTTAGAGACCAGGAGACGTTTTTGGATATCTTGAAGCAGAAGTTTCTCTTTATTCAGATACTCGCTGCTCTGCACTGCAGTCTTCAAAAAAGTCTGACAATATCTCAGCACAGCAAAGTATATAGGTTTGAAGGAGGCGGAGTACATAGAGGTGGAATCAATCTAAACAAAGCATGCAAATGTGGTACAGGAAATCAGCCCAGTAAAAGATTTTTCCCAGCCTTGATCTGTTTAGCATACAAGTGTCATTCAAATGCAAAGGTGCTAAACAAAAGGCACAGTTGTACCTTGAGCTTAGACTTCACACTTAACTTGGGAAACCTGCCAGATGCTCAGGAAATGTATAAAGACAAAAGGTTACTGTCTCAGGGCTTGGGCTGTCTGCTAAATCACAATATACATAACCTTTTAGAAATTTGTAATCCAACAATTCCTCCTTTGAGAGTTCTAAAAAAACTCTCATAAAATACAAATTTAGACACTTAAAAAGTTCTGTGTTGATTGTTTGTAGTGACAAAAAGCATGCTGACACAGAAACAACATGCTTCTAGGGTCCGTGAAGTTCTTACGGGTAATAGTCTTTTCTGGTTGGAACTGTTGTTTCCTCATGATGGTCGTGAGTCATTTGTTGAATGAAACACTTGATACTGTGGACGCATAGATAGTATACCAGTAGGAAGAATAACAGCAGAATTGCTATTTCCTTGATCCACAGCCAGGGTTTACCTAACAGTTCTCCGAACCATGAAGAATTATCTTAAGTCATTTGGTGTAATTTTTCTGAAAGATCAAGAATGTCTCGTTGGATTTTGTTCAAGTTCTCTGTTGGATCCATTAACCCGGTGCAGCATTCAGGGCCAATAATGGTGCAGGCTCCCCCTTGTGTTGCAAGAATGTAATCCAAGGCCACTCTGTTCTGTAAGATCATTATCTTGTGCGAAGCAAGAGTGTCCGTGATGTTACCTAGGGCCAAAGCTGTGTCATTAGCTAGTTTCTGTACAGAATTTGATAAGCTTCTGACTTGATCCAGGGCCTGTATGACACCATAAGATGGGATTAAGGCTCCAAGAGTTCTTGACCACCATGTTTGTGCACAAGTGAGTCCAGGGATGCAGCCATTTTCTTTGTCTGTGGTAGGAGCTGAGCTTAGTAAATGTGGAGAGCTTGGGGAGGAGTGTGTATTTTCTCTGATAGCCGGTAAAACATAAACCAAGGTGCACCTGCCGTTGAATTGGCTAGGTAGGATGTTGTAGACAGAAGTTCCACATAACCAGAAGGTGCCAGTCGGTGGAGGAATCATACACCACTGATTTACTGAGAAGAATTTTGGGAGAGATGCTGTCCTGTGGAGACAAACTTCTAAGTCCTTTTCCTCTCTTCCTGATGATGGAGTAATGTCCACATGGGAATTTGTTCTCATCTTGATCACAAAGCTGCAACGTTCATGAGGAATTTCACCCAGTGGAGTCGAGGCTGGAGCATCATTTTCCATGCACCAAGGAAAAGTAATTGGCAGGAGTAGATCTGTCATAATGGGAGTAGCTGAAGTTAGGTTGCAGGATGGTAATCCAGGAATGCAACACGGAGAAGCTGGAGGAGTTGTGATGTGGTGGCATGTACCTCTGTTGAATATTCCACTCGTTTGAACACCGAACAAGGTGCACGTGTCACAGTGGGAGATGGGGTGTGCCACCCATGGTATGCCTGCTTTTACTGAAGGTGGGTGTGGCATGCAAACGTTCTTTCCAGCAAACAAGGCATTTCTTGACATATTCATCAGTTCTAAGAATATGTTGTTTCTGGAGTCTATAGCTTGTGCGATGTTCATGATGATTACTAGAACGGCAATCTTGATCATGTTGATGGATGACTGAAGTTCTTTCATTTAATTCTCTGCGTTGTGTTTTTTTAAATTTTTTTTTATGTTCTGTCTTCCGTGACGGTTGGCTCGGCAGTGGGTCTAGTTGTCCTTTAAAGTTTGTAGCTTCATACACAGGTGAGGGGGTCGATGTGTATGGGTCTCGGGACAGCCATCAAGGGGTATCTGCACAGAGTAAGAAAGAAAACAAAAGACGACAGAGCAGTATTTGTTGTAAAAGGCTGCAAACAATAGAGTTGTAGCCTCTGTTCAATCTGAGTCTAGTCTTGTTGTTCCTTCTTTCCCTAGTTCTTAATTCCTGTGACACCTAAAGAACAGTGAGGTAAGGATGGACTAGTGGATGGGGAAGGCCTATGAGGAAGTCTTCACCTCAGGGTTGGCCCCCGAAGCCTGTTGCATTCGGTTCTTCCCTGGGCTCCTCACTGCTCTGTGTGTCCTATCCTATCCCTGTAGGTGGGGGAACAACTTTACAGTGTGACACATGAGTCCAGGTTTTCCTTCCCTGACACAAAACTGCAGCTGCTGTAATCAACATCACTTGATGTGGTCCGTGCCACTTAGGCTCTAATGGTTTGTTTTTGAATGACTTTATCATAACCCACTGACCTGGAATGATTGTGTGTCCACCTTCTGGTGGATTCTGCCAACATGACTCAACTCTTTCTCTGGAACTCTGTACTGCCTTTGTAAGGTTTTCACAATAAGTGATCAGGGCATCTGAGGCAATGTGCACATCAGCATTTCTAAGATCAATCACACCTGGCATCTGCATTGGGCGTCCTGTAATAATCTCATGAGGGCTTAGACCTACTGATCTGTTAGGTGATGCTCTCAGACTACACAGTACCGCTGGCAGCGCTTCGACCCATACTACTCCTTCCTGATGCATTTTGCTTAGCCTGGTTTTGATTGATCTGTTTGCACGTTCGACTTGCGCCGATGCTTGTGGCCTATAAGGACAATGGAGATTCCACTTAATTTTCAACATTTTAGACACTTCCTTGACTACCTGTCCTGTGAAGTGGGTTCCTTGATCTGAGTCAATGCTATCTGGTAATCCCCATCTGGGAATGAAATCAGTGACAAGACATTTAGCAGTATGTGCAGCTGTGGCACGCCCTGTTGGATAAGCTTCTATCCATCTTGAGAACTTGTCTATTACTATCAAAACGTCAGTTTTTCCCTTACAAGGAGGCAATGATATGTAATCAACTTGTAGGTGACGAAACGGTCCTGGTGGAGCTGGGGTATGTGTTGCTGCTGTAGTTGCTGCTGGCACATCATTATTTTTTTGACATGTAACGCATCTCTTGACTTTCAGTGGCTACATTTCTGAATTTTGGATTCCACCATTGATTTGAGAACCTGTGATTCATTGTTGCTGGACCACTGTGACCCAAATTGTGTATTTGTTGAGCCAAATATGGCAGCAGTGATTCGGGAGCAACATATTTTCCTCCTTTGGTCCAGCAACCAGATGAATCCACTGTGGCTCCTTTGTCTAACCATGTCCATGCTTCATATAAAGGAACGTCTTTGTACAGATCAATGATTGATTCAGGAGGCAGAATTGTCTTCTGTGCTGTACTACCTGAACACACCTGTACATTTGCATATGAACAAGCCTGTTTAGCAGCTACATCAGCAAGAGCATTACCTTTAGCTTCCGTAGTATTAGCTGTGAGATGTGCTTTCACTTTGATCACAGCTAATTTCTGTGGAAGTTTCATGGCAAACATTAGATCTTTCACTAATCCAGCATGCTTAATGGGTGATCCAGCAGAAGTTAAAAACTGTCTACTTTGCCAAATGATACCAAAATCATGAATTACCCCAAAAGCATACCTGGAATCAGTGTAGATATTTGCAGTTGATCCTGACGCTAGCGTGCATGCTCTAGTTAAGGCTACTAGTTCTGCAGCTTGAGCTGAAAAATGATCTGGAAGACGACCTGAAGCTACGACTTCAGTGGTAGAAGTTACTGCATAACCTGCTCGTCTGTTACCTTCAATACCTTGAGCTGAACCATCAACATACAACTCCAATTCGGCATTATCTATGGGAGTTTCTGTTATTTCACTTGTAGGTGTGTATGTAAGCGTAACACAATCATGAGCCATTTCCCCTTCATCCTCTAAGACAACTTCAGTCATTGCAGACATCATACATGAGGATGGGTTTGTGACTGGTGCACGCTGTAAAACAATGTTCGGGGCTGTGAGAGTTGTTAACCAATTTCCCCAACGAGAGGAGGTGACAGAAGTGACTTTTGCTTGATTCATTAGTGCAGACACTGCATGAGGGCATCTTACATTTACAGTCTGTCCTAACACCATTCCTGATGAGGCCTGAAGAGCTAGATGAACTGCCTGTACTGCTCTGAGACATGGGCCCATACCTTGAGCGACTATGTCAAGTTTGCCAGAATAGTAATGAATTGGGCGTAAATTGCCCCCATGATCTTGCATTAGACATGCAGTCATAAAGCCTAAGTGTTCATGAACATAAAGCACAAAGGGCCTATCAGATTGGGCAATTCCTAATGCTGGCGCTTGACATAATGCTCTCTTCAAATCATTGAAAGCTTTGAGGTGAATTTCTTCCATACAAACTGTATCGGAATCTCTAACCTGACCTTTCAACAAGTCATAGAGTGGCTGAGCAATCGAGGCATAGTCTTCAATCCAAGGTCTACAGTAACCTGCTGTTCCTAAAAATGATCTTAGTGTTTTAATGTTAGTAGGCGGAGGTATTGCTTTGACTGAAGCGGCTCGATCCTGTGTAATGGATCTATTTCCTGTACCAATTGTTTGACCCAGAAATGTAACTTGATTTTTAGCAATTTGAGCTTTGTGAAAGCTACATTTATGTCCTTTTTTCTGCAAATAGTCCAACAATGCTGTCAATTCAGTTTGATGTACCTCATGATCTGTTGAGGCAAATAAAATATCATCGATATATTGAATCATAGTGGACTGTTTGACTGGACATTCTGGGTCACACAAATCACGTCTGAGAGCCTGATGGTATATGGTTGGGGAATTTTGAAATCCCTGGGGCAAACGTGTCCACTGATATTGTTCATAGTCAACTGTGAAAGCTAACCATGGCTGGCTGTCAGCGTGCAAGGGTACAGAAAAGAATCCATTAGACATATCAATTACTGAAAAAACCTTACAATCTAATGGTAAGCCATTACAAATTGCAGATGGATCGGCTACTAGGGGGGTGATTTTTTCAGTATGCTTATTGGCTACTCTGTAATCTATTGTGAGTCTCCATGACCCATTGGCTTTCTTGATGGGCCATATGGGTGAATTACAGGGACTGTTGGTTTTAACGAGCACTCCTTGCTTCAGCAATTTTTCTACAATAGGTTTGACTCCCTGTATAGCTTCCTTGCTGATCGGGTATTGTTTGGTAACAGGAGGGGCGGTTCCTGTTAATTTGGCTGGTTCTACACCAGTGAGAAACCCGCAATCATCTTTGTCTTTAGCCCAAATTGGATGATTCTGTAAGAAAGCATACTCAGGAGTGATTGCATTACTGGTAGAAACTTGTGCTGAAGCAATTTTTATGCTAGCAGATTCTGAGGACATGTCTAAAGTTAAATGTACTTGTCTCAGTAGATCCATGCCTAGAATTGCACCTGTATTTAATGGAGCACATAACAATTTTGTAGTCAGAGTTTTCGGGCCTAATTGTACCTCTATGGGTGGAGTTTCATACAAAACAGAATCTTCACCTACTACACCAGTTAAACAAAGTTTAGTTTTCTTGTACGGAATGTTTAAATCTTTAGCCAATTTTGTAGGAACTACTGTGATTTCTGCACCTGTATCAAGCAAAAAGTCAATCTCTTTCTCTTGTATGCTACCTTTCATAAAAAATTATTTTGTCATTGTGATGTATTACAGGGGAAAGGTAGCTACTCACAGCCCCAACAATTAGTTTTTTTCCTGCTCTTTTTGTGCTCTTAGAAGAGCCTGAGCAAGCTGTCCTAACGTTTCACTGGTCATTGGTGGAACTACTTCAGGGTTGTAGGCGGGCTGAGAAGGAGCAGAATTATGCATAGCATTTCTTTTATTATCTTGCAACTTCTTCCTACACTCTTTCTCCCAATGTCCTAGTTTTCCACAATAATTGCATTTCCCTTCTTTTTTAGACCATCTCTTGTCTCGATTTGTTGTGCTAAACGTAGCTGCTGCTACTCTTACTTTTGCCTTAACATCAGAATCTCTTTCCCAAGTAGCTAACGTGTCTAAGTTACTTCTGAGAGTTTTGTTAGACCAAGTTAGATCTAGGAATGGCAAGGCTTTTCTGTACTCAGCTACAAGGCCATCTGACCAGATGCGGACTAAGGGTCCCTTGTCATCTAGCACACTTTCAGGATCATCAACTATTCCACTGTAAGTTACAGCTGACTGGCAAAACTTCTCAGTGTATTCACTTACAGTTTCCTCTTTCTTTTGTACACAGTTAATGATTCTGGACCAGTCTATTTTGGGTCCCATAATATTCTTTAGGATTTTCAAAACACCTTCTCTTAAATCCGCTTTACTGGCATGTCGTAGTTCAGAAGTAACAGCAGACTCAAAACTGTTGAATTCAGATTCAGTTAGAATTTGTGACATCAGCTGTGTGACTTCTACTAACGACATGTCGTAGAGACGCATTTTGCTAATCAGTGCTCTTCTAAATTCACAAAAATTTGTGCGTGCTGAGGGTAAGCCCTGGGACAATCTCTCTATATCTTTAGGTTCCAGCATTTTTGCAATTGCTTGAACCTGGACAACAGCAGAGTTGGGAGGAACACTTTCAATTCCCTCAATTCCCTGAGATCTTCTCCTAGCACCACAAACCTTCACTGAATCTACAGGCACATCAGTTACTGATTGGATGGCTACATCTGTTTCAAAGAAAGCTTGTAGGTCAGGATAAATGTTATCAGGCTGACTAACTTCCATATCAGTTTTTTCTAAAGCTTTGTTGCGGTTCAATTTCTTAGTCAAAGCGGATATTCTAGCCCGGAGCTCTTTGTTCTGTTCCTCTAGTTCTGAGTTACGCTGAGACTGTTGTGTAGCTAGCGCTAAGCCAAATTCTCTGTGGCAGCAGATAATGCCTTTCACATTGTTTTTACGAATACATGCTCCAAGTACTTTTTTACATTCATCTACAGACCAAGTCTTGTCTGGATGGATCTCATATTTCTTAGTTAATTTGTGTCTAACTTTTTCAGTTCCTATTAGGTTCATTTGCACTCCTAACAGTGATTTGAATTCGCTATCTGACCACAAAGGAGTTGCGAGACCACCTTTTTCAGTTGTGGGGATCAGCCTAGCGTTCTTTCTAACCATTTTGTGAGTTTCTTTGTTACCACACAATCACAACACTAAAACTTCTCTGATCAACAGAGGGTACGCTTGTTAACACAGATCAACTATAGTTAACCTTTCCTGAATTAACAGAAGACAACACAAACTACTAGCACTTTACACTAGTCTTCTCTGCCTAAACAGAGGGTAACAGATATTAGCACTTTACGCTAAACTTCTCTCTCTGAAGAGAGGATCAACAATTCTTCTCTGCCGAAACAAAGGATAACAGATATTAGCACGTAATGCTAATCTTCTCTACCTAAAATAGAGGATAAACAATTCTTCTCTGCCGAAACAAAGGATAACAGATATTAGCACGTAATGCTAATCTTCTCTACCTGAAATAGAGGATAACTGATATTAGCACGTAATGCTAATCTTCTCTACCTGAAATAGAGGATAACTGATATTAGCACGTAATGCTAATCTTCTCTACCTGAAATAGAGGATAACTTGTCTGTTAAACAAACCCTGCAGCTGTTTGTTAACACTTCTCTGGCGGCGCAGAGGATAACCACATGTACTGGCTTCTAATGGTTCTTTTGGATAGAGTGATACTCACCAACCCTTGGTACAGAAAGATTCAGTCTGGAACGAAGTCAGATCTTTGTTGAGCTTGTTGAGCTTCAATCTGGATTCAGGTGAGGAGCTCTATCCGGGTCACGGCACCAAAACTGTTGTGAATTTTTTCTTAGAGACCAGGAGACGTTTTTGGATATCTTGAAGCAGAAGTTTCTCTTTATTCAGATACTCGCTGCTCTGCACTGCAGTCTTCAAAAAAGTCTGACAATATCTCAGCACAGCAAAGTATATAGGTTTGAAGGAGGCGGAGTACATAGAGGTGGAATCAATCTAAACAAAGCATGCAAATGTGGTACAGGAAATCAGCCCAGTAAAAGATTTTTCCCAGCCTTGATCTGTTTAGCATACAAGTGTCATTCAAATGCAAAGGTGCTAAACAAAAGGCACAGTTGTACCTTGAGCTTAGACTTCACACTTAACTTGGGAAACCTGCCAGATGCTCAGGAAATGTATAAAGACAAAAGGTTACTGTCTCAGGGCTTGGGCTGTCTGCTAAATCACAATATACATAACCTTTTAGAAATTTGTAATCCAACAGCACCCTATATAGCCTATGTATATGTGTAACCCCTCCACCCGGGTCCTACTCGCACACCGCGACGAGCGGGTCTCGAACCCGGATCTCCGGGATGGGAGGCGGACGCACTAACAAGGAGGCTAAAGGCTGCAACCTCTAGCGCCAGTCGCCAGTTCGTCTCTTGAGATCAGGGGAGTGAGGTTTAACCTGCACAGCACTTACCCGCTGGCCTCTGCTACATATGGCACTTTTCCTGTTAAAATGACTTCATTTTCATTGACTAAGGATCACTGATTGCGTTCACATTCTGATTTCAGCAAATCAGTTTGAGCCAAGGCAGACAACGGGATTAAAATTCATTAACCAAACATCAGATCTTATCGCGTTTCATATTGATATTAGGCGTCAGTTTAGCAGATAGATTGATAGATAGATAGATAGATAGATAGTATATATAGGATATCTATATATGTATGTATTAGAACACTAAACAATTTACTGCCAATATGCAGTTCTATTGCCTAGGTGTGCATAGAGTGTTGGTTAAGTTTTTTTTTTATTTTATTTTTTTGTAACCTTACACATAAAAACATTAATTATTACAAAAACTTATTAAACACTGCTTTAGGTTTGTAGGTGATCAGGTACAGAAATTAAATCAAATAAATTTGCATTTTCTTCACTGTATAAATTAAATCTAGATTAATCATTGTTAAAGCTACAAAAGTCAGCCAGTCAAGACCAATGAGGGTTTATTTTATTTTGTTTTATTTTTTGGAATTAACATTGTTTCAGGGTCTTTTTAATATACACTAGATTAATCCAAACTAAAAACCAAGTGTGAGATTTTTAATATTGCTTTAATTTTCTGTTAACCTGGTTTATGTCACCCTACACATTTCTCAGATCTTTTTCTTTCATATCTGTACTATCCTATTATAATAAGGACCTAAAAAAAAAAAAATAATAATAAAAAATAACTGATACAAAATGTACTTAAGCTTTGATAGATGTTTAAAATAACTTTAAAATGTCTCAACGCAAAAGCAGTGGTGTAGTGGTGGCTGAAGTGGGTATATGCTTAATTTATAATATATGTTTGTGTGTGTGTGTAATTAACACAATCAGTGTCCAGAAATGTGGCAAGGAGATCGGTAATGTGACATCCATGTGACATCAGGAGTTTAACAGTATACAACACATTGATTAATAGCGATATTTATGTGTTGTGCACGCCTAAACTCTTTCTCAGAGCGATATTTTCTTTCACTCGTGATGCGCAGCAGCCAGGGAAGTTGGTTTTATCAAGGAAAATACAGAAAGTAAGTGTTTTATTTCATTTGCATTAAGTATAAGATAATACTACTTTACGCAGATATTTGAATGCTGTATGCCCTAAACAAGCCTAAACGTTTCTCACAGATTTGAATTGCTATGCAGTGCTGATGCGGAGGTCGCTTTTAACAGGGAAACATCAATGGTAAGTGTTTTACCTCATTAATAGCGATATTTAAGGGTTGTGCACTCCTAAAGTTTTTCTCAGAGTGATATTTTCTTTAACTTGTGATGTTGAGCACCTAGGAAAGTTGGTTTTATCAAGAAAAAGTAAGTAAAGGTTTTATTTCATTTACATATATTTCATTTACATTACGTATTATTTAAAGATCATATCTTTATTAAGATATTTGTATGCTATGCACCTAAACGAACCTAAATGTTTCTGACAGATTTGCTATGTAGTGCTGACGGAGGTTGCTTTTAACAGGGAAACACTAGAAGTGTTTTATCTCATTTAAAATATGTATTTCATAACATCATATTGATTTATAGCAATATTTATGTTTTGTGCACTCCTAAACTTTTTCTCAGATAGATTGTTATTCTTTCACTCAGGAGATGATGTGCTTGAAGAGTATGAATCCACCAATACATTAAGTGGGATGAGAAGAGCTTTGTTAGGACACATACCAGAGACATGGGTAAGCCATAATTGCATATTTTAAGATGCTTTTTTTATTATTATTAAACAATAATAATAAAGAGTCTGATCTCCTTTGGGTTTTTGGTATGTTTGCACTGTCATTTATTTATGTGCTGTCCCATTTATGTGCATTCATTTTGGTAGGAGTCCAACTTCAATGCAGAGAGAGAGATCAGTACACACTTGGAATTATGACTTTGTTTCTGACGTTAAAAGACCAATTTTCTAGTAAGACTGACTTTCTTTTTACAATATTATGTACATACATTTACAGTGAATTAAATGCTTTTCCTCAAAGTGATAGTTCACCCAAAAATGAAAATGTATATATATATATATATATAAAAATATATATATTCACACACACACAATTGTTTGTGTGTGTGTGCTCCTCAGAAGACAGGAGGTCCAAAATAATGGCAGAATTTTCAGTTTTGGGTGAACTATTTTGAATTGTATTCTATTGTATTGTCTAGATTTAAACTGTCAGATTGTGTTTGCCTCCCGAACAGTGTTAGGTAGATTATTACCATTTGATACCTTGAATCTTGTCAGTTAAAATCTAGATTAAAAACCCATCTCTTTAACCTGGCTTACACACAATACACTTACACATTTCTATAATTCAAATCCGTTTAAAGGTTTGTTAGGCTGCATTAATTAGGTCAGGCGGAACCGGGAACACTTCCTATAACACACAATGTACTTGTTACATAATAAGAAAGAATGGCATCTATATTAATGTTAGTCTTTTTGGTTCTTATTCCGAGGTCACTGTAGCCACCCAGATCCAGACTGTATCCAGATCAAATGGTCACTGCAGGTACCCGGATCTAGTCCGTACCCAGCCCAGATGATGGATCAGCACCTAGAGATGATCTCTACAGCCCTGAATGTCAGTGGAGACCAGGACAACTAGATGAGCCCCAGAGACTGATCGTATCTGAAGACCTCGTCACCTAGACGGCGATCCAGACGAGACCACGGGAACCAGATGAGTTCTCTGCACAATCTAACTTTGTTGCAGCGTAGATTTAAACTGTTGGTTTTCGTCTCCACCCCAAAATGAAATTTTTGTCATTTATCACCATGTCGTTCCAAACCTGTAAAAGCTTCGTTTGTCTTCAGAACACAAATTAAGATTTTTTTGATGCATTCTGACAGAGCAATGTAATTAACACAATCAATGTCCAGAAATGTGGCAAGGAGATCCGTAAAATAATCCATGTGACATATAGGGGTTCAACCTTAATCTTACAAAGCTATGAGAAAACAAAAATAACGAATTTATTCAGCAATTCGTCTCCTCAGCATCAGTATCACCTGAACGCGAACAACGTATTGTTCAAATCAAAGTATAAATAAATATAGAAGATGTATCCGTGTGGCACAGCTGACACAAAACAGCATACGCCGTTTGTGTTCACATAAGACACAAATGGTGCTATAGGGTGATGCGGAGGGGACGAATTGTTGAATAAAGTCATTAATTTTTATTTCTTTGCGTGAATAATGACAAAATTTTCATTTTGGAGTGGAGTAACCTTTTAATACTGTAAAGCTGCTTTGAGACACTCTACATTGTGAAAAGCATTATATATAACGGTGACTTGACTATTTGACACTTGTCTCTGACATTTCACCTGATAAATGGATGTGAACTTATGTGTTATGTTTTTGTTGTTTTATTTTTCAATTTTTCAATTTTACAGGAGCACTTTTGTGATGCTGCAAGTGAGAATGTATACCTTGCTTGGCTGAAAACTGCAGAGAAACGCATCAAGTCATGCTGAAACAAAGAATGAGACTATACTCTCTTCAAGGAGGTCCAAACACCATTAGCAAAGACTGTTGTTTAGGCCGATAAATGCAAGCATTATAAACCTTATGACATTAAGAGTACATGCACCACATTAGAATGTGTATTTTGTGCCTTTGCATTGATTTGCCTTGACATTATGATGTTTTAATTGTTGTAAGAACATGTTTTTTACATGTATTGAAAACACTGAATGTGAAGACATTTTGTTGCATTTTGTTAAAAATAAATTGTAAATAAATGTAATTGTTTTTTACATTAATAAATAAATGTGTATTGTTTTTTTTTTTGAACATTGTTGCTGTGTTGACCAGTTAATCCATTAGTGTTAACTTTAAACACTAACTTTGGTATTTTCATCATCCATTCTGGTGTTAATATTTTACATGTTAAGAGTTTGTTAGTAACACTGTCAGAGTGTTAATAATGTTAACTCTTTCAAAAGTGTTAGTTTAACACTTTACCAGTGGTATTCATATATACACTGGATAAGTGTTAATTTTAACTCTGAGGGAGTTAAATGAACTCTTTAATAATAATAATAATAATAATTATTATTATTATAATTATAATAATAATAAATAAATATATAGTCGTTTTGACCTTACTGTTTGAACGCATTCGTTCGAAAAGTTTACAGGGGTTCATCGGTTTAAGAAATTTCTGATCGTAAAAATCTGCTTCTTTTCATTTTCAAGGTATTGCTTTATAAATGTACCGATTCAAATTAGTAATCAATAACAATTATTATTTTACACTATTATTTTTTATAATTATTATTTTGCGCGCCTCCCCTAACATGCTCTCGTGTATTAACAGGCAGAATGGCGTAGGGGGACGGAGCGGGCGCGGGCGCATCAGGCGCAATCATTAAACGTTTCAAAGGAAGCCGGCGCCACGGTCCTGACCGCATCATCACTGTCTTTACTGTGTGATTTTAGGGAATATTTGCATTTATTCACATGCATTTATTTGCATACTGAATGATGCGCATTTAGTAGTAGGCATAGACAAAGCCGACTGATAAAATCTGTCGTATCAAGCTCCTATATGAGTGCTCCTACATTAGTGGCTTGCTATTTGATTTTTGATTTTTCTTTTCGCTATTTTATTATTCTCTGTTTAGACCTGTGCCTGCCGCGCATCATTCTCTGGCCCCGGACTGTCTGTCTGGTTTTGACTTGTGTCTACCGACGTTCTCGTCTGCGCTCCCCTGTCCGCTGTTCTCCAGTCCGGAGTCCGCCTCATCGGCCGGTGACCTGCTGACTGTCTCAGCTGCTTTTCTTTTGTTCAGCAAACGTTCTCAAATGCCTTTTTTTTTCCATGTATGCAATGTTTTAATAAAGTTGGATTATATGAACCTGTATGGCATTTTTTCCTCTTTAACGTTTTATAGCAGGTTTTATGTTAAAAAGAACAATTAATGATTAACAGTATTTTCTTTTAAAAAATGCAAATAAAATAAATAAAATCATAAGACGCAGAAACGGTAATATTTATAATCTGGCATAAAAATAGATGTTGTCGGAACGTCGTCTCGCAGTTGCTGAATGTCGCGCAACAACGTTGCTACAGCCTTTTCACGTCTTACATTTCAACGTTGCTACAATGTCGCTAGGACGTAGACTGCAACGTTGCCAAAGTAAAAATAGAACGTGGCAGCGACGTTGCCACAACGTAACTGTGTTTGTTGGGTTGTAAGCTTGAATATAAACTACTGTTTAAACGTTTAATTAGACCGATGCTAGCGAAATCACGTTCAGTGTATGTGGGAATAATAATTTCCGCATTTCCCCTCGAGCAACAGACCTGTAAATTGTGTAATTTGCTCACTTTTGGTGTTAAAGGTGTTTTTTACATGCTTGCTTTTTATGCTAGTTAACGTTACCTTTCATTCACAAATAAGATCTGATACGTTCGTTTTAACAAATCTTTTAATAAATAAGTGGTTAATTTTCTTTTAATAAACAAGTGGTTAATTTTCTTTAGGTCCTGACTGCCAATGAACCAGGCAATGATTTAGTGAGTTGCTTATAAGAAAATGTTCTCATTTGTTACTACCTAGTAGACTAAATATTTTATTCATTGTTGTAAAACTAACATTTTTGTCAGCAGGTGGCGAGATAGTCTGGGCAGCACCAAGCCGACAACTATTATGAGTAGGGATGATTATCGAGAACAGGTACTGATTTGGCTCCTGACTTGTTCAGTACTGAAAAACTGATATAAGCTACAGGACCAGCAATGCTGCTATTGGTGTTTTTGTGATGTTGATTCGTTCCTCTTTAGAAATAACTGCATATCATCCAAACCATCTACAAATGAATGGCTGCAAGGATCCAGGATCAAGAGATAATCCATCATGAAAACTGTGTTTCATAGGAATCAGCGAATCCTGGGTGACAAACTAAACCTCATTGTTTCAGTGACACTCAGGCACAACTATAGATTTAAATTGATTTTAGTGCTTATATGTTTATATTTCAGGCCTGCCTGACCAGTCTGTTGCCCTAGATGTGAAGACACGCTGGAACTGCATTTCTCATGGTTGAAAGAGTTGCGCATCGATATCCAGACATACAAGAAGCCTTCCTGGACCCACAGGACAAAATGCTCAGGAGGAGAGGCAGGTAATCCACAGGGTTGGATTTCACAATTTACTCATAACTAGATAGATATCACTTAAAGGAGAAGTCTACTTCCAGATCAAAAATTAGGGGTGCACCGATACCGGTATGTGGTACTGTACGAGCTTGACGAGTTAATATCGTTTTCTCACAGACATTACTCAGAAGTTTGTAGTTCTATCAGATATGTCAGTAACAAGTAAGTAAAACAATGTGCAAGTTATCTAAAGATATGGAGAGAGAGGGGGGCGGGGGAGCGCAATTCTGTTGCGTGATCTTTATTGATGTTCGCTCACTTAGCACACGCATAATTTGGATTAAAACTAATTCTGAAATATAAAATTTATAGAGGCATTCACTATAAAGCATACACAACTTTATTGGCGAAAATATCACTGTTAGGAGATTTATAACAAGTAGTTCCCTGCATTATTACAACAAAACGCATGATTACAGTAGCTGCTGCAATGGAGCAGCTCTAATGCTAATAAATTAAAGATGATGTACCATAGAGCAAAAAATGAACAGTGAAAGTAACGAAAACTTAGGTGTAAGTGTTAAGCAAAAACTAAGTGTAGATATAACTGAAAGATATGCAGTCAAATAAAAAATTATTCAGACACTAGTATCATTTTTATTTAATTATTTTTTAATTAATGTGCAGGACACTATAGTTCATTTATGTAAATCAGCAAAATAAAGTAAAAGTGTGACATATTATACCCCCAAAAAATTTCATACAGTAAAATTGATCACTTGGGATCAAAACTGATAAGTTTCATTTTGCAGAGAAATGTTGTCTGATAATGAGAGAAAAGATGTCTGAATAAATTTTGGTGTGACTGTATCTATTTGATAAATGAAGTTAACCAACTAACATTTTACATATTCTTTTAGTTTTTGTACCCAATATTTTATTAATTTACCGGTAAATTAAAAAACATTGATATTGGTACTCAGAATCGGCAAGTACCAAAAATAAAACCATCGGTATCGGTCGAGTACTGAAAAAAGTGGTATCGGTGCATCCCTAGTACTCACCCCCGTGTCAACCAAGATGTTCATGTCTTTCTTACTTCAGTCATAAATAAATTATGTTTTTTGAGGATTCAATTTAGCATTTTTCTTCATATAGTAGACTTCTGTGGTGCCCTGAGTTTGTTAACGATCCCAAATGCGGTTGTAAACAATCTCGGCAGAGGAAGAAGGGTCTTATCTAGTGAAACGATCAGTTATTTTCATAAAAATAATACAATTTATATACTTTTTAATGTCAAATGCTCATCTTCTCTTGCTCTGCCTAAACTCTTTTTTCAGTACATGACAGTTAGGGTATGTCGAAAAACTCCCATCTCATGTTCTCCCTCAACTTCAAAATCGTCCTATATTGCTGTTTTACCTTTTTTGTTATGGGTATTTGATCTTCTTTGCTTGTTCACTTTGCAAAGACTGGGTCATAATTACAAAAAACATAATTTCTTATGACACTCCTTACAAATATGTATACAAACACATATACCTCAGGATGACTATTCCCCTTTAAGTATAGTACATGCACTTAAACTTTATTTTTTATTTTTATTTTTTGTTTCTTTATATTGCACTTATATTGTATTGCACCTCCCGAGCTCCTGGTCATTTTTAAACATGTTTAAAAAAAACATTGTAGTTGGCCTGAATTTGACCATTGTAAAGGCTCTCCCCTAGGGCTGCACGATAAATCGCATGCGATTGTCAGGCGCATTAGTCAATAAAGCTGGTTCTTTGATTAGTAGTAAATCACCATCACGTGCATTCAGCTGGAGCGGCAATTAATACACAGAGTCGTAAATGACTGACAAGCTACGCAGAATCACGCTCATAATCAAATGCAATTCATCTGCGATTATGAGCACAATTTTGCGTAGCTTGTGAGTGATTTACGACTCCATTTATAAATTGCCGTTCCAGCTGAATGCACGTGATGGAAATTTACTACTAATCAAAGAAACTGGCTTTACTGACTATACGCGCATGATAATTACATGCAATTTATCGTGCAGCCCTACTCTCCCCTATGCCTAAATCATACACAAAATCACTTTGCTGTGTTTCCCACAGGATTTTTTTGAGACTATGGAGGATAGCTGGATCTTGGTCTGCCTGGGGGATCTGGGGCCATGGCCTTGTGTAAGAAATAATGTACTGTACAGTTTAAAGTTAAATTTGTCTATCTGGTGCACTTTGAGAGTTCAGTATTAAGAGCTCCAAGCCATGCACAGTGTGGAAATTTAACAAAAAAGAAAGTCTATGCCAGGATTCCTCAAATCTTACCCAGGAGGGACAGTCCACTGCAGAGTTTAGCTCCAACCCTGATCAAACTCACCTGCCTGTGATTTTCTAATGATCCTGAAGAAATTGATAGGCATGCTCAGATGTGTTTGATTAGGGTTAGAGCTAAACTCTGCAGGAAAGTGGATGTCATGGGCCAGATTTGAGGATCCCCGGTCTATGCATTGACTGAACCCTCTTTTTAGATATTGTAGACTCTTAAGAGTTTTGTAAATAGGTTTTAAACTAAATATCCTAGCTAGGACACATAGTAGTAAGATAAAATTCTCTGTGAATAAGGCCCCAGATTCTGCCTTTCCTTTAGAAGCTGGAGAACCACTTAAGATTTCAAAAGGCACCTTGACAGTTTGTGGCCACCATCAAAAAAAGTCTGGGGTGACTTATCCAAATTCTCTGTTATTTTTTTTTTGTGTAGATTCAAAGGAAAGGTGAAAAATGAGGAAGTCTGGGAACCACTGAAGAAGGCAGCCGTGAGGGACGGAAGTATTCATCAGAACGTAAGTTCTTTGAGAATGTGTGCATTGTTTATTACAAGATGTGTTTTCATTTAAATGTAGTAATGTATACTGTTGGTCAAACTTTGAAATTAATCTTAAAATGTAAATCATTTCTGTGATCAAAGCTGAATTTTCAGCATCATTACTCCAGTTGTAAGTGTTCAAAATCATTGTAATATGCTGATTTGCTGCTCAAGAAACATTTCTGATTATTATCGGTGTTGTTGAAAATAGTTGTGCTGCCTAAATTTTTTGTGTACACTACAGTTCAAAAAGTTGGAGTCACTAAGATTTTTTTTTCTTTGGGAAGACATTAATAGCAAGGATGCATTTAATTGATCAAAAGTGATAGTAAATACATTTATAATGTTACAAAAGATTTAAAAAAAAATGATTAGCTTTTTTGTTTTATTTTGTTTGTTTTTGTATTCATAAAATAATTCTGAAAAACCACAATTTACACAGAAATATTAAGTAGCACAACTGTTTTCAACATTGATAATCAGAAATCTTTCTTGAGCATGAAATCATCATATGAGAATGATCATGTGACACTGAAAACTGGAGTTAAGGCTACTGAAAAATTCAGCTTTCCCTTATAGGAATGAAATACATTTTAAAGTGTATTTGAAAAACAATAGAAAACATTTTAAGTTAAAAATAATATTTCACAATATTACAGTTTTGTACTGTAAGTTTGATTAAATAAATATAGCCTTGGTGAGCAGAATAGACTTCTATCGAAAAACATTGAAACACAAAGACTGCAGATTTTTGACTGATTGTGTACATACATTAGCAACATTAACAGGGTGATCCTCCCTTTCAGGTGCCAGAGAACGATATTGGCAGTACAGGCTCAGGATGGCGAAGAGGAGGAAGAACATGTTTGACATCAGAGTACTCGGGTACTATGGTCCTTTGGTAATGACAGTATTGTTTAGGTTTTGCTTTTGATAGTGAAGCAGTATTGAAGCACATCACCATCAGATATTTGTAGCAGGTGTTTCATACACAGGACACTCAGGAAACAAATTAACTTAAAGTAATAAAGGAGTCACTACTGAATTGTTTCCTGTCTTTTTATAAGTGTCTTTTTTTGTACCAGATTATAGGGAGTTGTCAATGAGTATTGATAATTATTGATCATTTTTACAGATAAAATCGTTAACTATACCCATCAGTAATGAGAAACTTTTCAGTAAAATTTAAACTATTCAGTAAAATTTACATGATTTATGTACTGATGTGTTCAGTTATCTGTGCTCATAACTTGGTAACACTTTGCATGATTAAAGAATAGATGTAATGTTCAAAATGTATTGGCTTAGTGTTTGTCGAAATAACACTGAATAAATGCTGATTAATAAATGAATGCACTGTTTTTGATCATTTAATGTTTAGAATGTAATGTTTTTGTAATGGTTTGCATGTATGTATTAAATATATTCACTAAAATCTCCTATAATGATTAAAAAACATTAGAATTAATGTTTTATTTTTTATAGCAGAAAATGTTTATGAGTTTGTCATTTATACACCGATTTAAAGGTGGTACGAGCACATCCTCTGGACCAGACTAAAGGTGAGAAGTAAAAATTTAAAATACAAGGAACGTGGTAGTTTGGTTGTTAAGACGTACTAGTTTGGTCGTTAGGACGTACCTCTCATGTCCCACCAATGTAACACTGTAACGTCGCCACGACGAATATGGGAATCGTCAAGGTTACGTACGTAACCCTCGTTCCCTGAAGGAGGGAACGGAGACGTTACATATGGGAACTCGCTTGAGAGTCCAATCATCTCCAAGCCTTATTCAAAAGGCCAATGAACATTCATGAACATTGGCGAGTGGTATTTGCATGCCGAGCCACTCCCCCGTACATACGGGTATATAAGATGGCGGCGTGCAACCACTCATTCAGGTTTTCGCTGAGGAGCCGAGTAGCAACCCGGCGTCAGCGCGACGTAGGGTCGTGGCAGGGGATGTAACGTCTCCGTTCCCTCCTTCAGGGAACGAGGGTTACGTACGTAACCTAGACGTTCCCCTTCAGTCGTTTCACTACGACGTTACATATGGGAACAGACCCATGGAACAGGCCACGACCCTGAAGCCGCGTTACGCACAGACCCACGCACCTTCCCAACGCCCTGAGGGCCAATAGGGGACCCCACAGGGATGCCAGTTGTTACTGAAGCAGAAGTTGGGGGGGGGAGCACATGAGATGTCTACATGTGGAATAAAAATAATTCAATATATCTATAACTTGTAGAGATACATGAGGGAAACAGTGGCCTTCTAGCTGACCTTGGAAAAATACTGAGACATGTTGCCACAACCTGCTGGGCGAAGGAGACCCGGCCGGAGCACAGTCAGGCACTACTCCGCAGCTAGGCCTGACTGCGGGGCATGGAGGACCCAAGGTTCACCGGAGGGAACAACTGAGGGATATAGCGCACGGATCCATTAGGAGTGGCGCAGCAAGCCGACACCAGCCGGTCTCCCGTTTACCTGATGTCTATGTTAAGACACGGGAGGACACGGCCTCAACGCGAAGGTTGTAGAACCTAGCGAAGGTATTAGGTGTCGCCCAGCCCGCAGCTCTACAGATATCTGCTAGTGAGGCGCCATGAGCCAACGCATAGGATGAGGCAACACTCCTTGTGGAGTGGGCACGAACAATTAAGGGGCATGGGTCTCCCTGGTTTTGATATGACAGGGAGATGGCATCTACCACCCAATGGGCCAACCTCTGTTTGGAGACAGCATTCCCTTTCTGCTGACCTCCAAAGCAAACAAAGAGCTGCTCAGTGCGTTTGAAGTGCCGAGTGCGGTCCACATATATACGGAAGGCGCGGACTGGACACAGCAGCGCAGAGGCCGGGTCTGCCTCGCCCGGAGGGCGAAGTCAGTGGCGGCACGGAGTTCCTGCATCGCCCCTTGGTCAGGGCCACCCTCGTGCAGATGTTTCAACGCCTTGGCTTGGTAGACCTGTAAGGTCGCCATGGCGTGCAGGGCAGTGGCAGCCTGTCCAGCGGCGTGATAAGCCCTGCCCGCGAGAGCGGACGAAAGCTTACACGCCCTGGACGGGAGATGGGGCCGATCCCGCCAGGTGGCGGCGCCCCGCGAGGGTGGCGAGGGGAGAGGAGCTGGGGCGTGGACGAGATGAATATGGAGCCCGCCACGTCCTCACCAGCTCCTCGTGCACCTCCGGGAAGAAAGGCACTGGGGGGGAGCGCGGCGGTGCCGCGGATGACCTCCCCAGATACCAATCATCCAGCCTCGAAGGATCGGCCAGAGGTGTTTTAGGCACCTCCAGACCGATCTCCTTGGCGGCTCGGAGGAGCATAGCCGAAAGTTCGGCGTCCGCCTCAGACGGGGCAGCGACCGCAGAGGGGCGCTGACCCGCCGAGACGTCCGCCTCACCTTCCGACTCCCCCTCTGATGCTGAGGCAGACATCTCTACCTCCTGAGGAGCACCAAAGGAGACACTCAGCCCGGCGTGCGGGGAAGTGTACTGCTCTGGCCACTCAACGGGACCGCGTGGTGATGCAGAAGTCCGCGGGGCTTTGCTGGCTGGCGGAACATTGTGCACAGTCACCTTTAGGTCCCCCAAGTGCCTCGCCGCGGTCGGCGAAAAACCTTGACGGCTCAACGACCTACCGCGGGAAGGCAACGAGGGGAGCCGACTCGCGAACGAGCGGCGGTACCTTAACGCGGCCATGGTCATGCGCTCGCAATGAACGCATGAGCCATCCGTGAACGCTGCCTCAGCGTGCTCTCGGCCCAGGCACGTGAGACAGCGATCATGTCCATCCAGCGAGGCGAGGAAACTGCCGCATAGAGAAGCGCACGGCCGGAGAGACATCCCGGGAAAAATGCCCTCGACAGCCGTGAGAAATTAGCTCTTTTAGATCCCGGTTTGCCCAGGGAGGACCACGGCACAACTGTGCACTCAAACGGGGAGACTCGCTGGAATGCAGAAGGCTTTTCTGGCCGTGAAAACGGCCGCCCGCAGGATCTCGCTGGCGGCTGCCAAACGCTCTTTTGTGAAGCTCTTTTAGTATTGGCAGCACGCCAGCAGAGAGAGAGCTGGAACTCTTTTTTAAGCTTTTAAACAGGAACTCTTTTCTTTTTTTAAAGCAAGCTAGAGACGAGGCTCCAAAGCAAAAATCTGAATGAGTGGTTGCACGCCGCCATCTTATATACCCGTATGTACGGGGGAGTGGCTCGACATGCAAATACCACTCGCCAATGTTCATGAATGTTCATTGGCCTTTTGAATAAGGCTTGGAGATGATTGGACTCTCAAGCGAGTTCCCATATGTAACGTCGTAGTGAAACGACTGAAGGGGAACACAAAGTTATGTTGCTGGTACGTTATTTGGGACGTTGCTGTGACCAATCTGGTCCTTTAGAGTCACGTCCTCACAACGTGCTAGTTTGGTCCTTGAGACATAATCACCACGTTCCAGCGACGTCCGAAATAACGTCGCCACGACGAATATGGGAATCACAAAGTTACGTCGCTGGTACGTTATTTGGTACGTCGCTGCGACGAATATGGTCCGGTCCAGTAACGTTGTCACAACGTAACTGTGTTAGCTGGGTTTTTTGAATGCTGTCTACATCGCGCACAGACAACATTCGCGTAGACAGCATCGCATAATACTATCATTTAATATTGTATTAATTTCTATAATAATTAATATAATAATTCCTTAATTCAAAATAAAATGGTAATAAATCTATCTCTGATAATCCCGGGTTACTATGGTCACGCAGGTTTGTTTACGCATTAAACTCGAGGCCACGAGAAGCGCATGTCGTTTCCTCAACATAATTAAGACGTGGCCACGAGAAATGGATGTCGTTCCCTCATCATAGCATCTCGTGGCCACGACATAAGGATGTCGTTACCTCGACAAAATGATCTCGTGGCCACTACATAATATGACGTTCCCACGAATTAATATCTCGTGGCCACGACAAACTTAAGTGAACCGAAGGTGTCCCCTCCCGGTCATCGTAATAAATATATAAATAGCACGGGTATATTCGTATATTTGGTAAATATATCAAAACCTTTTTTTTTTTTTTTTTTTGGATTAGTAATATGCATTGCTAAGAACTTCCATCTGGACAACTTTAATGACAATTTTCTCAATATTTAGATTTTTTTTTTCCGGCACCCTCAGATTAAAGATTTTAAAGTAGTTGTATCTGAGCCAAATAATTAGCTTAACAAACCATATTTTATTCAGCTTTTAGCTGATGTATAAATCTCAATTTGAAAAAATTTACCCTTATGGCTGGTTTTGTGGTCCAGGGACATTACACTGACATGTGTCATTTCTGACATACCAGATTTTTCTTCCTAGTAACAGAAACATGCATTTTATGTAATGTTGCTTTGAAGCTATGGTATATGTATTGTGCTTTTTGTAATTTTGCTTTAACACCTATGTATATATGTTTGATAAACATTAAATAAATGTTTGTTAAACATTAAATAATTTGTTGAACTTAAATAAGCACAGATAATTCACTGCATCCTATCTGTGTCACTAATTCGAAATTATGGGCACAATGCAAAACTATAGCCAGTCAAGCACACCAACACCATGGTCAATTGTTTAACCAACTTTTGGTGCTTTTGGCAGTGTGGGCAGGTGCCAAATCCTGCTGGAAAATGAAATCAGCATCTTTAAAAAGCTGGTCAGCAGAAGGAAGCATGAAGTGCTCTAAAATTTCTTGGCAAATGGGTGCAGTGACTTTGGTTTTCAAAAAACACAGTGGACCAACACCAGCAGATGACATTGCAAATCATCACAGACTGTGGAAACTTAACACTGGACTTGGGCTATGAGCTTCTCCACCCTTCCTCCAGACTCTAGGGCCTTGGTTTCCAAATGAAATACAAAACTTGCTCTCTTTGGACCACTGGGCAACAGTCCATTTCTTCTTCTCCTTAGCCCAGGTAAGACGCCTCTGACGTTGTCTGTGGTTCAGGAGTGGCTTAACAAGAGGAATACGACAACTGTAGCCAAATTCCTTGACACGCCTGTGTGTGGTGGCTCTTGATGCCTTGACCCCAGCCTCAGTTCATTCCTTGTGTTCACCCTTGTGTTCATTCCAGTTCACCCAAATTCTTGAATCAATTTTGCTTGACAAGCCTCTCAAGGCTGCGGTTCTCTCGGTTGATTGTGCATCTTTTTCTTCCACACTTTTTCCGTCCACTCAACTTTCTGTTAGCATGTTTGGATACAGCACTCTGTGAACAACCAGCTTCATTGGCAATGAATGTTTGTGGCTTACCTTCCTTGTGGGTTCCTTCTGGACAACTGTCAGATCAGTAGTCTTCTCCATGATTGTGTAGCCTAGTGAACCAAACTGAGAGACCATTTTGAAGGCTCAGGAAACCTTTGCAGGTGTTTTAAATTGATTAGCTGATTGGCATGTCACCATATTCTGATTTGTTGAGATAGTGAATTGGTGGGTTTTTGTTAAATGTGAGGCAAAATCATCACAATTAAAAGAACCAAAGACTTGAACTACTTCAGTCTGTGTGCATTGAATTTATTTAATATTATTTGAGTTGAATTACTGAAATAAATTAACTTTTCCACAACATTCTAATTTATTGAGATGCACCTGTATATGCAGTCGGCTCTCGCCACTGTGGCAGACTGAATTGCCTTTTGTTTATGCAGCTACACAAAAGTGAACAAATCAGGCTTCAGCATTCAGAGTTTCCACATAAGCATTATGCGCAACACTCGTTCCAGTTATCTCAGGGAATCAAGGTTATGTTAGTAACTGGAGCATTTTACAGACTTAAATAAAAGGTAAAAAAACATTTTTAATTAACTAAAATGTTCATATACCATATTACTAAAATCTTTCACAAAAATACAAAACACCATCATGGTTACACACATCACTAAAATAATGCAGTAACCATTAATTTAACATAAAATGTAAGATAAAACTCTATAATGTACCGAATACAGAATAAAATCCTAAGAAGTCGCTATTTTAATTTAAAAGAAAAAATGTTTGCTGTAACAGAATTCTAGGAATATCAGCTTTTTCAGTGTATTATAGGATGACCTATTCTTTTTCATTCCCAAGAACTGTGCATTTAGCAGTATTTTACTGTAAAATTGCATGAAATGCCCATTTTATCTATTACAGTTTTTTCCACCATTAAACAATTAACAGGTGTTTACAGTAGAATTTTTTGTCTTTTACCACTAAAATAATCTTAATTTTCTATAGTGTATAAACAAGGAGGTTTTCAGATAGCTGATTCTTTTCCTGTCTTTTCTGTTTCAGTTTGTTTTCCAAAGAATGCATATGTCTGCAAGAAGCTTGTGGAAACACGGCCTGTACAAGAACTGAGTCTTGAAGAATCTTGAACTACGGTCACCGTCTCTCAGTTTTCTACGGAATCCCTCCATACTGTTTACTGTTAAGGCACACATCAACCAGCGTCACAGCATGTGAAGTGTCTGAAGATTGTGCTGAAAACAGCACAGTAATGTTACATTAATTGAACAGATCTAGACTGTGAGCATGTTCACTTTAAAGATTATTGATGTCATTACACTTATTGTTCCTCTTAACTATGAAGTTTGTTTTTGTCAATGTGCTCATGCTGAATATGAGATACACAAGCAATGCTGCCCAATGTGTGCCCCTGGTAAGACTGCAAGATATAACATATATAGTTCTTAACTTTATATATTTTTGTCTTTATATGTTTATTTATTTATTTATTTACTAATACAGTATTATAAGGTTGTTAAAATATTTCAGTAGTGAAAGCAGTCTGCTTTATTCGGCCGTAAAGCATATGTTTGGTTAAAAAAAAAGGAAAATATATACCCGTGGTTTATATTTTTTATACCTTTTACTTATCAAATTATATGAAATTACAAAGGGCTTTTCTAATACTTATATTTCAAAATGGTATAAATGTTGTTCAATATTGTTAGAAATCAAGAACCAATTTTATGTGCTGTCGTCTGTAAGAACGTCTCAGGTTACGTATGTAACCATGGTTCCCCTTCAGGAACTCGAGCTGCGTTGAAAACGCTATGGGAACGCCTTCAGCGTGACCACGCTCTGAATCACATGTGTAATCAGACCAATGAAAGGGCGAGACGTCACAGGCGGGTGACGTAATTGACCAGGAAGCTTATAAGCACGTGTGCTGGTACCAGCGTTAGCTTCGGAATGAAGCCAGCGCTCCCAGGAATGCCGGAAGTATGGCCTGAGACGCAGCGTCTCGTTCCCTCGGGGAACCATGGTTACATACATAACCTGAGACATTCCCCTTCAGGAACTCGAGCTGCGTCGAGTCCGTGCCTAGTAAGAGCTAGGGCAAAGGACAGAAAAGCCTCAGTGCACCACGGAGGAAACGTGTAACAAGAGGACTCTTACCCACTGAGAGACCACCAAGAGTAGGCCGCAATGGCTGCCACGTAAACCTTCACGGTGTACTGGGTTAACCCTGTGAAGAACTGGTCCTGCAAGAACTCCAGCACTGTATCAACCAGGCAGTTAACTGGGTCTTGCTGGCGGTATCCGCACCATGAAGTGAAGAGTCTCCACTTCAGGGCGTACAGTGAGCACTCTCTCTAGAACTCCTGGGAGCAGAGCAATCGGGGGAAAAGCGTACAGACGAAGCCAGACATTGCACGTTCTCCTGAGTTGCAAAGAGGTCCACCTGAGCCTGGCCAAAGACTCTTCAGATCTGCTTCACCACCTCAGGGTGAAGCATCCATTCCCCGGGCCTCGACACTATGTCTGCTCCCATATTGAGATGCCCAGGGACATGAGCTACTCTCAATGAGAGGAGTTTGTCCTGGAACCACACAAGGATCTGGTAGTCTCTCAGGTCTGGGAGAAAGTGTTTCAGAGCCTGAAAGCTTCTCCACGCAGTTGATGTGCCAAGTAAGATGACGGCCGCTCCACAGACCGCGAGCAGAGTGGCCATCCATGACTGCTCCCCATCCGGCGAGCGACACGTCCGTCACTAGCATTACGCAGTGACAAGGAGCTCCCAGCACCGGGCCCTGAGACAAGAACCAAAGTCTCCTCCACATGTCTAAGGCACGTAGGCATCGCCACGTGACCTTAATCATGCAAAGCGGGTTTCCCCTCAGGAAGAACCCCTTGGTCTTGAGCCACCACTGTATGGGTCTCATGTACAGCAGGACAAAAGGTATCAGGTTGGACGCAGCTGCCATCAAACCCAGCAGTTGTTGGAACTGCTTTACAGTGAGTGACTGGCCTTGACAGGGGCAGTCATGGCCTAATGGTTAGAGAATCAGGCTTGTAACCCAAAGGTTGCTGGTTTGATTCCCAGACCAGCAGGAATTGAAGGTGGGGATTGTGAATAAACAGCACTTTTTCCACCTTCAATACCATGACTGAAGTGCCCTTGAGCAGGGCACTGAACCCCAAATTGCTCCCCGGGCGCTGGAGCAATGGCTGCCCACTGCTCCGGGTGTATGTTCACAGTGTGTGTGTGTGTGTGTTCACTTCTCACTGCTGTGTGTGTGCACTCGTGATGGGTTAAATGCAGAGGACCAATTTCGACTATGGGTTTATAGGTTTACTTTTCACTTTCTTTTACTTTCGCGAATCCCACACTATGCCTAGATAAGTGGTCCTCTGTGATGGAGAAAGCATACATTTCTTGGCGTTTAGTCTTAACCCTAGCTCTTTCATGTGAACGAGAATGACATCTCGATGCCGAACCGCCAACTGCTCCGACTGAGCTAGAATCAACCAGTCGTCTATGTAGTTGAGTGTGCGGATGCCCTGGATTCGCAGAGGAGCCAGAGCTGCATCCACAAACTTCGTGAAAGTACGGGGGACCACCTCGATGGCCTCCTACTTTAAGAGGGAAACTACTTCCTGTTCCATTACAAGACCCTGCTCGGGGCCCACAAGCTTGGGAGAAACCCAGTTGAACGGCGGCGGAGGAGCGCCGAACTGAATGCAATAACCTCGCTCTACAGTGCGCAGGACCCAAGCAGATACATTTGGCAGTAGTTTCCGCGCTGCCAAATAATCTACTAACGGTGGTGTTTGAGCTGCTAGCTCAGTGTCCTGTAGCAGATGACTGTCAGGAGATGGTCGAACTAGCTGCTTTCGAAGCGCCCGCAGGAGTGGCAAGTTCCCCAGCTCCGCTACATTTCCGGGCGAGGGAGGAACTGGTGAAACGCCGCAGTTATCCGACCCCCCGTGAAAATCTTACCCCCTCGCGTGCACGCGCCTCTCACATTGATACGCAGTGCAGGCGACTTCAAAATGCATTTCGTCCGGCTTTTCGTCGTTTTTTTTTTTTCACAAAGCAAGCTCTACATGGAAGATCTGTCGACAATTAAAGTAATAAGCAGAATTTTAATTTGTGTGTAAAATGGATGCAAACCGTGAACTGTGAAATCTATAGTGAACTGTCCGTGAATAAAGCTGTTAAATTCACATAGCACTGACTATCCTGCTGCATTAATATGTTACTCAGCCCATTGAACGTGCATATGAATGTCATAAAGAATATTAATAGTTAATCGCATTAGTGTCTCGCATATGTATTCATATATACGCAAATAAATGTTTGCAGTGTAACACATTTTAAGTGGCACATGTAATTACATCAAAAAATAAAAGAAAATTACCAAATTCTCATTACAGCCGTGACAATTGTTAAAAAACGTGACTGTCACGTGTGACATCAAAGTACCACGATAGCGATTCGAGAGCAGCCGACTGACTCAGCCGGTGTAGTTTCTCCAGAGCGGCTGCAGGAGCTCTGATGACCACATGGCTGTTTCACGATTGGCCAGATTCACCGCATGACAATGAAAAGTCCATCTTGTCAGGATGCTGCGAAATACGCAACATATCTCTTTTATCTTTTGTTTTTTTCAGGAATCTCATTCTGTTTTTAATGACACTACGTTTTGGAAAAACCCATGGGGCAATGAGGTTTGGATGGCTCATGGTTCTGAGCACTCTGCTGGTGTATTGATAATGAAAAACCGTTTTGCTGGTTCAGTCTTACAAAAATATATTGATCCTAAGGGGCACTTTATTTTATTGGTAATTTGTGTTAATAATGTTTTTGTATTATTGATTAACATTTACGGGTACAATACCTCCCGAGAAAATGATTTGTTGTTTTAAGAAATAGGAGAAAAAATTTTGTTATGGTCTAATACACTTCCAGATGCTTTGATTTGTATTGGTGGAGATTTTAATATCGCTCCTGATAACAATCTTGATAGATTCCCTCCTAGACAGTCTGCTTCTCCTAATTCAAAATTAAAAATATTCATGGAGAAATTCAGTTTAATTGATATCTGGAGGGAAATGTTTCCAAATGTTAAATCTTATACATGGAGTAACAAGAATCATTCAAGACTTTCTCGTTTAGACTACTGGCTTGTACCACACTCTTTTAAAAACTTTAATGTTTCAGTTAAAATCCTTCCCTCCCCCCTAACAGACCACCACACTATTCTCCTCTCTACTCCTTTATCCACAGGACACTCAAAAACTAGTTTTAGGACTTCTTATTGGAAAATGAACTCCTCTCTGCTTAAGCATGATGAATTAAAAAAAAGAATTTCCTTTTTGATTCGTTACTATTGGGCCAAAGCTTCATCTGACAAAAAATTTAGTGCTTCAATCTAAATTAGATAGTATTTATAAGTATAAAGCTGAAGGCTCCTATGTTCGTTCTAGGAGGAAATGGTTAGAACAAGGAGAACAAAGCTCTGCTTACTTTTTCAGAATGGAAAAACATAATTCTAGGAACCTTACTATAGATTCTTTAATGGTACTTTAACCAATAATCCTAAGGAAATTGCCTCTTTCTGTAGTAACTTCTATTCAGAACTCTATAAGTCTAATTATTGCAAAGAATCTGCTTCTCTTTTCTTTCAATCCTTAAAGGAGGTTAATCTTATATCTAAAGATGAGCAGTTTACCTGTGATAAAACTATAAATATTACTGATATAACTGACGGTATTGAGGGCCTTAAAAATAACAAGTCTCCCGGCACGGATGGCCTTATGGCTGAATTTTACAAATGCTTTGTGGAAGAATTAGCTCCATTCCTGCTAGAGATGTTTTTAGAGAGTATTCAGTCAGAAAATCTGCCTCCAAGTTTAACACAAGGGCTTCTAACTTTAATTCCTAAACCCAAAAAAGATATTGCCTTGATAGATTTGGCGGCCTATCTGCCTACTCAATGATTATAAAATATTGGCTTGGATCTTAGCTAAAAGACTTAAGAATGTTTTAAACTCCGTTATTGACGAGACTCAATCAGGATTCATGCCAAAAAGACACATAGCTAATAATATCCGACATGTTTTAGATTTATTAGATTATTCTGAGTTAGTTAGTGATGACAGTTTTATTCTCTTTTTAGACTTCTACAAAGCGTTTGACTCTCTTAATCACGAATTAATTTTTTTTATCTCTTAAAAAACTTGGATTTGGTGATCCATTTTGTAAGTGTGTAAGAACTCTCTACAAAAATGCCAACTGTTCTATTAATCTTAAATGGGGTACTTCTCCTAGATTTCAGTTATCAAGAGGAGTTTGTCAGGGTTGCCCTGTCTCACCTTATTTATTTCTTATAGCTGCACAACTTCTTTCCTCCTCTCTTTCAAGTAGTGTTCTACAGAGTATTACTGTTGTCAATAAGCATATACTTATTAGTCAGTTAGCCGATGACACCACTTTGTTTCTTAAAGATAAATCACAAATTCCAGTTGCTATCGAACTAATTAATTTTTTCTCTAAAGCTTCAGGTTTAAAGCTAAATCTCGATAAATGTGAATTGTTAGCTGTTAAAACTTGTTCCTCTCCTTCTCTTTACAGTATCCCAGTTAAATCACAGGTAACCTATCTTGGTGTGTCCATATGTAAGGATGAAAAAGCTAGATGTAGATTAAACTTTGACCCTGTTGTTGAGAAAGCTAAAAGGAAATTCAATTCATGGTTACAAGAGATTTATCGCTAAGAGGCCGAACCCTCATCGCTAAAGCTGAGGGTATTTGAGAGAATGACTTATCCCGCTCTTTCTTTACACGTAGATAAACCTGTATGTGCAGATATTGATAGAATGTTATTTGACTTTCTGTGGAAACATAGGAGACATTGTCAAAAAATCGGTTGTTATTAATAAATATTAATGTGGTGGCTTAAATTTTTTAGATTTTGCCTCTTTAAATAATACTTTTAAGATAAATTGGTTATAGCAGTATTTAGCAGACCCTGATTCATTTTGGAATATTCTCCCTAGTATTGTCTTCTCTAAGGTGGGAGGTCTACCTTTCTTCTTGTTTTGTAATTACAGTATCACGAAATTGCCCCTGAAATTGTCAAATTTTCATAAACAAGTGCTGTTGGCGTGGCATCTGATTTATAAACATAACTTTAGTCCTCACAGTTATTTTATTTGGAATAATGGTGATATTCTTTATAAAAATAAATCTTTATTTTTCCCAAATTGGGTCAATAATAATATTATTTTAGTTTCTCAGTTGTTAAATTCTAATGGTTACTTATATTCTTATTCAGAGTTTCTGAATAAATATGATATTCCTGTAACTCCTCGAGAATTTGCCATTGTAATGGACGCCATTCCTACTGGGGCCATAACTCTTCTTAAGGACTCTGCAAGACTGCTTTTTATCTACCTCTTCCGGTCGGAACAAAAGAATAAGACAACTGTTTCAAGATGAGATAACTTCTCTTCCATATATTGTGTCCTACTGGAATGGCCTATACGAAAACATTCCATGGAAAAAAGTGTGGATTCTGTCATCTAAGTATTTAATAACTAATAAGGTAAAGGATGTTTCTTATAAATTACTTCATCTTTTTTACCCCGTTAAGCTTTATATGAAAAAAATGTTTCCAGATATTGATTCTTTATGCTCATTTTGTGAAGCTGAAGATGAATCTATGGCTCATCTCTTTTGGGAATGTACATATACTAACTTATTTTGGAAGGATTTTTGTATTTTTGTACATTCTTTTTCTTCACAAAGTTTTGTTATATAAAGATGTTTTATTTGGTTGTCATAGCTTTTCTAAAGATGACAAGGACCAATATTATTTGACAAACTTATTTATTTTTCTTGCTAAATTTTTTTTACACAAATGTATGTTTTCTGTAAGGACATTAAATCCTACCTGGACACTCTTCTTACTTCTAGCAATTCCAAAGCCCTTAAAACTGTCTCATTGTGTCATTCTCTCAGTCTTTCCTGATTTTGTAATCTGTATTTGTATTCTCAATTGTACTCACCCCTGGCATTGAATTTTTGTTTTGTACATTCCCTACAGCATTATTTAAAAAAAACACATTTCTAACTGGCATGCATCTTGCGGTGATCACCGGTGATCGATTCTGCACAGAATTTGCTCATCTCAAACAAGCCTATTGATTTGCCGCCATAAACTGGGACCTACATTGGGGGGACATGAGGACATGAGATGATGATCGCTATGAAATCACATTCAAGAAGTCTCATTTAGCACACATTGCGATATTTGCCATCAGTTTACGTGTGCCACAGGTTGGGCGAGTAGTTGTAAATACGCTGTTTTAATGTTTGTTTTAAAATGTATCCTGTCTTCTTTATTAATCAGATTAGCGCCGTATGTTTATTGGCTTAATTATATCTGTCATCCGAGGCTGTCTTTGCTTTTCATTGCGTTTAAATAATGGGGCGATTAAACGCTATCTGTCACGTGACATGTCATAGACCTTCGATCAGTTTTATATTCATATCAGGTTCAAAAATGTAAATTGTATTTGTAGTAAAATCATGGTAACCACATCACTTACAACAGCAATTGCAGATGTACTGTGATATTTTAGGTTAAAACACAGTAAACATGACACTTACCATGCTTTTACCACAGTACCTGTAGTTGTACTGTGATATTTGAAGTTAAAACACAGTAAACAGAATACTTACCATGCTTTTACCTCATTAACTGCAGTTTTACTATGATATTTGAAGTTAAAACACAGTAAAGATGACACTCACCATGTTATTACCCCAGTACCTGTGGTTGTACTGTGATATTTGAAGTTAAAACACAGTAAACATGACACTTACCATGTTTTACCACAGTAACTGCAGTTTCACTGTGAAATTTTAAGTGAAAACAGTAAACATGACACTTACCATGTTTTTACTACAGTAACTGTAGTTGTACTGTGATATTTGAAGTTAAAATAGTGACACTTACCATGTTTTTACCACAGTAACAGTAGTTTTGCTGTGAAATTTGAAGTTAAAACAGTAAACAGGACACTTGCCAGGTTTTTACCAAGATAACTGTAGCTGTACTGTGATATTCAAAGTTAAAACAAAGTAAACAGGACACTTACTATGTTTTTGCCACAGTAACGGTAGTTTTGCTGTGGCAGTTTTGGTAAAAAAGCACAATAACCACAACACTTATTATGCTTTTACTGCAGTATCTTTAGTTTGACTGTGATATGTATAGTAATAGCACAGTGATCACCAAACTTACTATGGTTTTACCACTGTAATGCTAGTTTTGATGTGCTTTTACGACAGATACCACAGTAATCACTACACTTACTATTCCATGCTTGTAATACCTTTTAATGTAAAAAACAACAAAAAAGTAAAAATTAAAAAAAGGTATTTTTTAATCTCTTGCAGTTCTTTCATATCAGTTTATAACTTAAATATTTTGCTCACAGATCATTATTAACATTCTCTATTTAATTCTATTTTCTTTCCCCTTTTTTTAGCTGAAAAGAGCTAAAGGAAGCAGTGAGCACAGTCTTGTTTGTGGAGAGGTATTCATTTAGAAACAGGGAGGGACACATTTGCAGTGGTAGGTCTGTGTTAGTTTTACCCTTTTATCAAACGTTCCTGCTGTTATAATTTGCACAGCATTTGTTGTTTCTTAAAATTTTGCCCTGTCCGAATACCCACACTTGCGGTTTTTGCACTTGAGCCCTTGACTACATATATGACGTGTTTCCTATATTTGGCCCAAGTGTTGAAGTGAACATGAAAACCACAGGTGTGTTTAGAACTTTCCATTACCTGATGGGACACACTTATGGTGTGGTAAATATGCAAGTGTTTACAGAAATGTATTTTTAATATCAACTTTGCATTTTAAAAGAAACTTCTAAATGTCTGTTCAGTAGTCCCTATAACAGATGGCAATTTAATTTGTGGTGCTTCTAATTAAGTGATAAAAAGCAGTTGCAAATGATGTACAAAATAAATATACTTCTCTTTGCACCAATACTTTGTTTTACTACCATTTATTCGTAATTGTCACGGATTGGCCAGGCTCTTCCACCACTCACATCCAACGATCTCAATCACCTGAATACTAATTCATTGCACCTGCACGTAATTACCCGTCAGCCTTCATAAGCACACACCGCACTACCGTCATTGTCTGGGCTCGTTGCTACGAAGTGGACTTATTGTGTCTCTCTTCTTGAAGTCATAATCTATGCTTCCCTGCAAATACTTACCTGTGTCTCTTATGTTCCAGTCAAGTCGTCTTTGTATCCCCAGTCCTGTCAGCGGTGTGTGTGTTCGGACAGCCATCTTCTCCAGCCAAGTTTACCTACAATCAGAAAACGGATCAGTCACCATATCTACAGCTAAGAAAACGTCAAGCTCATCCAATCCTACTCACCTCTCCGGAACTCTAGTATTCTTCTGTTTTGCTCTGCTGTGTATAAATAAACTGTGTAAACGTCACTTACCTGTCTTGCGTGTCTGTGTCCGTAACAGTAATATCTATTGATTATAGTTATTATTAATGTTTAACTTGCATTAGAAAGATTTCTGTAATGGCAAAAAGTCTCACAATTTATTCCAAAACATGATGCATGTTAGGAGGATACACTAAGCCACCTTGATAGTGTGGATTTAGTGTGCATTAAGGAACACTTGTATGATATTGTACAATTGTACTTCTAGACAGTCCTGCAGCGTTTACTCTACTGCTGAATGTCAGTCATTGCCTCAGTCCCTGTACAGTCTCATTTGACACTATCACAATATTTGTAAATCAGTTGTGCCCCTTCTTGGAAAGCAGTCAGATGCCCCACACAGTCAATTTCAAAATGAAATGAAATGAAATGTACAAAGTACATTTCAGTTAACACTTGCATATTTACCACACCACAAGTGTGTCCCATCAGGTAATGAAAAGTTCTACACACACTTGTGGTTTTCATGTTCACTTCAACACTTGGGCCAAATACAGGAAACACGTCATATGTGTAGTCAAGGGGTCAAGTGCAAAACCGCAAGTGTGGGTATTCGGACAAGGCAAAAGTTTAAGAAACAACAAATGCTGTGCAAATTATAACAGTGGAAATGCTTGATAAAAGGGTTAAACTAACACAGACCTACCTCTGCAAATGTCTCCCTCCACAGCTTTCTGTCTTATCTGTTTCTAAATGAATACCTCTCCACAAACAAGACTGTGCTGACTGCTTCCTTTAGGTCTTTTCAGCTAAAAAAAGGGGAAAGAAAATAGAATTAAATAGAGAATGTTAATAATGATCTGTGAGCAAAATATTTAAGTTATAAACTGATATGAGTGAACTGTAAGAGGTTAAAAAATACCTTTTTTTTTATTTTTACTTTTTTTTTTTGTTTGTTTTTTACATAGCGATTTCATAGCGATCACCATGGGTGAGACAATAGCAGATCAACCTCTGTACTGAGTCTGAGTCCCATAAGGGAAGAGGCAATAGCAGAAACAGCAACGTTCTGAGTCTACTGTATAAAGTCTTCGTCCAGCGAGACAACAACAGATACAGCATGTTCTGAGTCTCCATCCTTGAAAGACAAAGCGGACTGACCAAGTTCTGCGTCTCTAAACAGATACTTGCAGCAAAGTTAAGCTCTGGTGAGCAAACCTTCACTTCAAAGTACTTTTGCTTGCGTGTTTTACACTAAGGACCTTCAGCACCTACTCTAGGGCCATCTGCGTGTTCCAGATTATCTTCCAGTGACCTTGGCATTAGTATATTATCATTATATGATTTTCTAATTGACATTTAATATAACTGATTGCAGTTGTTAACCAATAGGGCGTAATAGCTCATTTATTCATTTCGTACATAATAAGGTTCTTCACCTTATTTGTTTCTGAGTAACAACAGTTTATCTTTCCATAAGATAACATTTTGACACACCCAACTGAATCGGTTGCATCTTATGCAGTTTATTCCATTTTTTATTCATGGTATTTATTTAGTAGTTGTTGATTAATTTTGTCTATCTTTTGTTAATAAAATTTATTTTATACTTGTGTCTTCGTTGATAATACAGTAAGAGGTTCTACAAGTTACAGATCCCACTAATCTTCCTTATTTATAACCACAAAATTTAAAGTGCTTTATCTTGTGCAATGATCACTCAATAGCACTGGATAAAGTAATTAGGAATTTAATGTAACCTCATGGTTTTACGTTTTTCTCTTGCAACTCCACTGAGATGGTGAGAAAACATTAACTGTAGTCACACCGTGACACCTAGTGGTCACTACAGGAAATATTTATAAATGGCTTTTATCTCAGGATACCACAGAAGGTAAAGGTACAAATCATGCCGTGAAGCTATATCTGTTTTGAATATTGCCGTTTGAACGCGTATCCCATTGTAAATAGGGTGGCTGTATTAAAATGTTTATTAACTGTAAACTGAAGGCTATCTTCGCATTGGGCATTCGGAAAATAAACTTGCCTCTTTCCAACTGTAATTGTGTGTATAACGCTGATATTGTCTGTGTGTTTGGCGGAAAAAATAACTGATTGTTAAAGTATTTTCGTGAGAATCAGCACATTAGTTAGCTCCCTCTAAATGTAAGTGAACGGTTTATTTAGAAAGACAGCGTTCTTTAAATGTGGCCTTTTCCGTGATAATCATCCCCAGTAATGTGAACTGGCAGTAAACTGGGCTTGGTCTATGACGCCATATCATATCTTCATTTCATACAAACTGAAATAACGACAGTGTTACGCCAACACTTTGAGACGACCCACCAATGTCTGTGACTAATATTTTGTGAAGGTAGAAGATGTGATAGTCTATATAAGCCCCATATCTGCTGGTAAGTGGTTTTAGATTTTTGTTATTGAAGAAAACGCGTGACCTGCAGGTTTAAACTTAATATTAGCCAATCACGAGTTAAAAAAAGTCTGGATAGGCAACTTATATATATATATATATATATATATGTATATATATATATTTGAAAAATCTAGATTTGATTTTTTTTGTTATTATAACCTAAAGATGCTATGTGAAAGTTTAAAACAGAAAATAGTGGTTTCCATCTTGCCATTTTCTTGGTAAAGAAAACACATTTTTACTCAAATTAATCAAAATGGATTTATAGCATTTTGGAAAAGAGCTCCTCATATATATATATATATATATATATATGTCTCCCTTTTCTCTTTGAATCGCTTTGATACTATTATAGGATTGTGCTTGATTTCTTTCATTTCCTGATTTCCAAAGTGAAAGTGATTTACCAATCTCCTCCACCCACGTTGTTGTTTCCAGTTAATCCAGTTCTGCTGTTTCCATAAAGCAAAGCAATTCTACATGGCTAATTTTACCGACTGTGTTGCATAGCTACTTAATAAATCTCTGAGCACTTATCAGAATTTTCTTTTGTATCCAAAGTAACAGATTAGATTTTTTCATAGATGTTTGTTTTACCTTTGTTTTGTTGGACCCAATGAAAAAGATGGTTACTGTCAAAATATCCTTTGATTTTCTGGAGCTCAACAATCCAACTACACTCTCAGCAGGTACTTGATAACTTTCTTAAAATGTCTATAAATTTTAACCTTCAAATTGCAACTCTTTTTCTACCAGTTATGTCCTTTTTTGCTTTTCAGTTTAACAAATGTGCGAGCAGCTTAGTTGAGGATACTTATGTATTCACATGGTAAGTGACAATACTGCATTTATGATCCATATTGTTATTATTTTTACATGGGTTTATAAATAAATATGCACAGTCATAAAAACATTAAAGCTGCTATTACTTTTTATCACCTTTTCCTTTTAACATTGTGAAAGTCTCCCAATTTTTATTGCGTTTCAGACTGTCTAAAATAACCATAATTTTCAATAGTGTATAAACAAGCTGGTTTACAATGAGCTGATCCCTTTTCTACTTTTTCTGCTTCATTTTGTTTTCCAAAGAATGCATATGTCTGCAAGAAGCTTGTGGAACTATGACTTGTACAATAACTGAGTCTTGAAGAATCTTGAAATACCATAGCATTGTCTCTCAGTTTTCTACGAAATCCCTCCATACTGTTTGCTGTGAAGCTTCTGAAGATTGTGCTGAAAACAGCACAGTACTAATGACATGCAATAAATCTTACATTAATTGTGACTATGTTCACTATAAGGATTATTATTCTTATTACACTTATTGTTCCCCTTCACTATGAAGTTTGTTTTTGTCAATGTTCTTTTGTGGAATATAAAATAGACGAGGAATGCTGCCTAATGTGTGCCCCTGGTAAGACTGCAAGTTATATAGTTAACTTTATTAATATGTACATTTTTAGATTTTTCTTTGCTAAAATATATTATGTCAGTAGTTGAAGTAATCTGTTTTATTCTGCCATCAAGCATTTGTTTGAGCTAGTTGCTCTATGGAAGAAAAATAATGACAAATGTCTTTGCAATAAAAAAGCATGTTTAATTGCACTAACTGAAAAAATAATGCATTGCTATAACAGGGCTTGCATTTTTAAGAGTATTAGAAAATATTTTTCAATATTTTTAGAAATCAATAACTAATTATATGTGCTGCCTATTCAGGGAACCATGTTTATTGGCACTGCACTTATGACACCAGCACAACTTGTGTTCCATGCCCTCCATTAACTTTCATTGATGAACCAAATGGCCTCACAAGATGCTTTCCCTGTACTGTATGTGATGCATGTGAGTAATTCCAAGTTATATCTGTTCATCATGTCTGTTAATTCAAGTGATTTAAGATCTGAAGAGTGACATAGTGCAGACATAGTGACATAGAAGACATAGTGTACCCAGCCAACATGTATATGTGGGGCCCACATGGTTTCTGCTGGGTCTACATGGGTACCAAGTGGGCATGGTCCCAAAATAGGCATCTTATCTGGGGCCCACTTGGGTCAGCTAAGTAGGTCCCACACGGGCAAAAACAGATGGGCTCCCTATGTGGGACCTAGTTGGGTCACAAATGGGAAATGAGTGCTTGGGCTCGAAATGGGCAACACAAATGGGGCCCATATGAGTTTAACAAATGGGTTAGACATGGGAAAACACAATTAATCCCATATAGGCTACCTACACTGGCCCAAGGTAGTACCCACATAGGCCACCTCTATATGGGCTCAGAATGGGGAAACACATATGGGGCCCTCTTGGTCAAACCATATGGGTAAAACATGGGCAAACACAATTAGTCTCATATAGGCTGCCTACATGGGCCCAAGGTAGTACCCACAAAGGCTACCTCTATATGGGCTCTGAACGGGGAAACACATATGGGGCCCTCTTGGTCAAACCATATGGGTCAAATATGGGCAGACACAATCAGTCCCAATAAGCTACCTACACTGGCCCAAGGCGGGACCCACAAAGGCTACCTCTATATGGGTTCTGATTGGGGAAACCCATATGGGGCCCTCTTGGTCAAACCATATGGGTAAAACATGGGCAAACACAATAGTCTCATATAGGCTGCCTGCATGGGCCCAAGGTAGTACCCACAAAGGCTACCTCTATATGGGTTCTGAATGGGGAAACACATATGGGGCCCTCTTGGTCAAACCATATGGGTAAAAAATGGGCAGACACAATCAGTCCCATATAGGCTGCCTGCATGGGCCCAAGGTAGTACCCACAAAGGCTACCTCTATATGGGTTCTGAATGGGGAAACACATATGGGGCCCTCTTGGTCAAACCATATGGGTAAAAAATGGGCAGACACAATCAGTCCCATATAGGCTGCCTACATGGGCCCAAGGTAGTACCCACAAAGGCTACCTCTATATGGGTTCTGAACGGGGAAACACATATGGGGCCCTCTTGCTCAAACCATATGGGTAAAACATGGGCAGACACAATCAGTCCCATATAGGCTGCCTGCATGGGCCCAAGGTAGTACCCACAAAGGCTACCTCTATATGGGTTCTGAATGGGGAAACACATATGGGGCCCTCTTGGTCAAACCATATGGGTAAAACATGGGCAGACACAATCAGTCCCATATAGGCTGCCTGCATGGGCCCAAGGTAGTACCCACAAAGGCTACCTCTATATGGGTTCTGAATGGGGAAACACATATGGGGCCCTCTTGGTCAAACCATATGGGTAAAAAATGGGCAGACACAATCAGTCCCATATAGGCTGCCTGCATGGGCCCAAGGTAGTACCCACAAAGGCTACCTCTATATGGGTTCTGAATGGGGAAACACATATGGGGCCCTCTTGGTCAAACCATATGGGTAAAAATGGGCAGACACAATCAGTCCCATATAGGCTGCCTACATGGGCCCAAGGTAGTACCCACAAAGGCTACCTCTATATGGGTTCTGAATGGGGAAACACATATGGGGCCCTCTTGGTCAAACCATATAGGTAGAACATGGGTAAACACAATCAATCCCATATGGGCTGCCTACATGGGCCCAAGGTAGTACCCACATAAGTAATCTTTGTATGGGTTCTGAACAGTGAAAGACGTGTAGGGCCCTCTTGCCAAACTATATGGGTCAGACATGGGCATACACAGTCAGTCCTTTATAGGTTGGCTACATGGGCTCAAGGTAGTACCCACATGGGTAAGCACTGTATGGGTTGTGAATGGGGAAATACATATGGGGTAGTGATCTTCCCATCATGTGGTAGGGTGACCAAACGTGCCGCTTTCTGGGGACATATTCTGCACAGGATTTCTATATTGCTTAAATTAACCAGGTTGGTTGCTTGTGCTGCGGCAATGGATCATTGCATGACAACAAAGTACCGCGAGAATGATTCGAAAGGATGGAGCATCTGCTCTGCTCTGCATAGCTCTTGCGGTACTTTGATGTTGTACAATAATCAATCAGCACAGTGAAAACAACCAACACCTGGTTATTTTAGGCAATTTAGAAATCATGTGCTGAATGTGTCCCCAGGTAGTGCCATGTCTGGTTATCCAATAGGGGACATGAGCAAACATAATCAGCCCCATATAGGCTGACTGCATGGGCCCTAGGTAGTACACATATAGGTACTAGGTGGAGTTTGGGATCTATGTGTGTACAGTATTGACCTTATTCACCATTTTTAAAATATTGTCTTTGAACTTCCATTTGTGCGGTAGCATGGCATTTCTATTAATAGTAATTTAGCTGGTAAAGTGGATTTATGTATTTTAGAGTTAACAAAAGTTATTGTAAACACTGTAATGTTTAAAGCAAATGTCTTAACAAATGTCAGTGGACAGACAGAAGAAAGACAGAATGGACATTTATGTTTCTGATGGGAAAAATCCAATGTATATCCAGAAATCGTATTTGCAGCATATGATACAGGGGTTCAGAATAAAGTGCTGTTTCATTCAGTTAGCATATTGTGTTTTGTGTTCAGTTTTCTTTTTGAACCAACAGTACAGACTTTTCTTTTCAGTCTAGTTGGCACATGACCGACCTTCAAAGATGAAATATGATTGAAATAATGTCAGCTGCTGTTTTAACATTGACACAAATCGATAATGTATAATGCTAAATCATTCAAATTTGTTTTTAACAAAAAAATCTTTAAAAAAAAATAAATAAATAAAAATAATAATAATAAAAATAATGTTGAATAAATGTCATGTCTGTAACAAGAAATATCTGGCTTTTGAATAATTATGATTATTAACATTTTATTTATTAGCATTTTACGATATTTTGATCAAAACACCTCTTCAAAATCAAAATGTATATGTATAATTTTAATTATTAGCCTTAGTAACAATAATTATAATAGATACAGTTTTAATCTCAAAAGAGCAGTGAGCTTCTGTGTGGACTTTTACATATCACTATTACATTTTTATTCATACACTGTCATGAAAACCCTGTTTGACCAAAAAAATAAAACTAAATACACACACGTTTGTTAAAAAAAAAGTTTATTTTCCATTACCACTCTGAAACAATTTCTATTGGTTGTTTCACCTGTTGCGTTCATCAGGATTGGTTAATGTGACTGTCATTCACCAAACTGGCCAATGACAGCCTCGCGCGCCTTTTACTAGTGCAGTTTGAAAATATACTAATCAGTTTGGTGATGTGCTGCTACTGATCCGCAAGATTACGCGCTCAGTTCCTGATTATGTGCCTGTTAAATTCTTATTGTAAACTAATTTGAACTGTGAGATGTCAATGGAGAACAGAAGCTGGAATGTGAACACGGAAGAAGGGGCAGACTGGATGTGTGAGATCCCGAAAACATATGGCGATGTCAGGTAACAAAACATTTTTCAGTCAAACCATCATAAAGTAATGATTTGTACCCACAATTAATGAATATGAGTGAGAGGAAATTAAAGGGAGAGGTTAATCGCGATTAGCATATTAGCGCGCTGGTGATATTAGCACGTATTTCAGTGTAAATTAGTGTTTACATATGCTGGTAGGTATGTTTTGATGCTGGTTTTTGCTGGTCATTTGCTGGTTCATGCTGGTCCTTGACCAGCAACATGACCAGCAAAAACCAGCATCAAAACATACCTAACCAGCATATGCTGTTTTTTCACCAGGGGAAGTTGGTGTGTGTTTGTGTGTATTAATGTTTAGTTTAAAACTCAAACGCATGAGAAGTAAAGGAGCACTGGAATAGGTGAAGTAAGTGATTAAACTGTAATTCACACTCAAAAACACTGGAATATACAGGAGAGTTGAAGTGTTGTATGAGAGTGTTATGTTTGTGTAGATGACCGTTTCTGAGTATATATTTTTACTTCACCTCTTCAAATACTGATAACTTCTAATGATAAGATATTGGTTCACATTTTTAGATCAAGCACACGTTTTTCAGGGAAAACAGGCACCCAATACAGAGACTACAGTAAAATGTTAATCAGTTTTAACCATTGTTTCCAGACCTGAATTATGATTATAATCATTATAAGTACATTTGTAACACATTTCCTCCACTGGTGATAGAAAATCTAACTTTTTTTCCCTGTTGTCTTTCTTTTTCTGAGGTGGCCCAAAGAAAAGGAAATAGAACTTGTCACCATCTTCAGTCCTTTATTTTATTCACTGGAGAACATCACAGCCTTCAGATGTGTCATATCAGGATAAATGCAACTGCAGGTAAAATTATATTATGGTAGATTTAATTGTGGTGTACAAATTTTTTTTAAGATACAGCTGTTTTAAGATACAGTTATATTTACCTTGCTATGATATCTACGGGAAGAGTCAATTTTTTTGTGAATCCTCTTTGTCTTTCTTTTGGGGATTCACATTTTTCTGATGGTATTGTTATGCATTAGGTTCATGTTTCGATCATAACTAACAGTTTCAAAGCTGACAGTTTGTTTATGTTGCCTAAATGGCTTATAATGGCAAGTTTCAGTACAATTTAAATATGTTTTGTTTAAGATTGTAAAGGAATGGTAAAAAAAGAAATTATTCTTTTTAAGGACTCATCGGGCCCACCCCACTACAGATTCACCAAGGACCCAGCTGATCACTGCCAATTTGGAGGAGGATTGTCCTTTATCTGCTACATTGCACTCTCACTTCTGGTAAGGAACGTTCACCCCAAAATGAAAGTTCTGGCATCATTTACCCTTCATCACCCTTATGTTTTTCCAAACCTGTATGAATTTCTTTCTTCTGTTGAAGACAAAAAGATTTTTTGAAGAATGTTGATAACTAAACAGTTCATAGTAGCCATTAACTTTTATAGTAGGAAAAAAAATATTATGGAAATCATTGGGGCCCATCAACTGTCTAGTTACCAACGTTTGGAACAACATAAGGGTGAATAAATGATGACAATTTTCATTTTTGAGTGAACTATACCTTTGATACAATGTATAGTTATGATTCTGAATTAAAAGTGTAATGTTTCTCTTCAAATATTATCATAAATAGATAGAGACACATATATTATCAGAAATTAGAGCTGCACGATTAATCAATTAAAGTTCATAATCTCGATCCAAACCCCACTTAATCTTATTCGTAAATGACTAACACAGAGGTGACAGTTGTCATGGCGTGACAGCTAAAGTCTGTCTACACTAGATGTGACCAAGCGACCATTGAAAATCATTTAAAGGCGTCATCGGATGCAAAACCTATTTTTACAAGTTTGAACATAAATGTGTGTTGACAGTGTGTGTACACAACCACCCTATAATGATATAAATTTACACAGTGGAATTTTTTAAATCTTAATTAAGGGAAAAATCCAATGTAATCCAAGTAATATGCCTTTTTTCAAATATGGTCATTGTCAGTGTCTTGTCGGTGTGATGTCACACGGACCAAGGCCACTTCCATGATAGTTGATTGACATGACAGTCTTAACTTAAACCCACCCTAACTGAGCCAAGTGAGCGCTGAGAACAGTCCGACCACCATTATTGTTTCGACTCCAGTGCAGGGGAATCTCCGATTGAGCAATTGAGGTGTTCTATTGTTGGATGCAGTAATGCACATAGTAGCACTCATCATTTACTCCCGACATCTGAGATGCAGAGGATTAACATTACTTTTGTTTTTGAAGGAAATGTGCCCGGCAGCCTAAATAAATGCGGCTATGTTCACGCGAATCATTTGTAATCTAGTTTCACCTACAGCAGAAGTGAGTATATGGGTGTTTCTTATGCATCTTTGCAATTCGCCTTTTCTTAATAATGTGCTAGTTAGCAAGTTTTGCGGTTAAATGCGGCTAAAGTAAACATTACTGAGCGTCGCCCCACAGGAGATAGAGGCGGGGTGGCAGAGCTCATTAGCGTTTAAAGGAACATGGAACAGAATGGCTCACTCTATAAAGGGCTGATGGTAAAATGGGTGGGGTTTTTTTTACACTACCACTGAGAAATTTTAACCAAAGTATGTTAAAGACTTCTCATTAAGACCCTAAAGAATCATATAAACTTGTGGAAAATGGGCACCCAATGACCCCTTTAAACTTTGTCAGTACATCATAAATAAAACAAGGCATCAGTTTGCCAGCTGGGATTTATTGTGCCGTGCCGTGCCGCGCCGGATCCAGTATAGAAAGTACACTAGGTGCATTTCCATTACGGATTTGCACAAAACTTTTGCGATGTTGTTGATAAAACAATGTTGCGAAATTACAGCAGTTTCATTACCCAATGTTATGAGACTAAAATGTAATTTTTTTCGTCTCTCGATAAGTCATGGCGATGGATGTTGATAGGTTTACGTATGTCGCAGCCAACGCACTAGCCATTAATTTTAATCGTAGGAGACGTAGACAACTATCTTAACAGATGTGAACACAAGCTTTGCCTAGTGTAACCATCAATTTGTTTTAAAAAGCAAACTTAACATCTTATCTTTTTCGATTCCTGATTACGAGCCACAAAGCTTTGTGTTGTGCTGCTATATAACCAAGCAATAAAAACACCCTTTCTCATGCTTAAAACAAGGTGTCTGCAAATCAGAGGCTGAAACGGTC